>CBMN010136660.1:0-11013 GCA_000582825.1 Hordeum pubiflorum | reverse complement strand
TGGGTCTGGGCGTGTGTGTTTTTAGGGCTTGTTGAGCTGTGCCCTCAGCAGAACCCATTATTGTTGTCCTGTGCTACCTCTCTCTGTGTGTGTATGGGTTGAACTTATGTTGGATATTTTGCTCTGGCGGTTTGCTCTATTTATAAAGCGGGGCGAAAGCCTTTTTCGGTACATGTCGTGGATCCACCAATTGGATAGCTCTCTATTCTACTGTATTGACACAAAATAATGAGCATTCGATTAGCTTGAATCAAAATTCTGCAACCATTTCTACTTACAGGAGTTTCAAAAGGGATATTCATTGCACGTAACATAAGAATCCAATAATTGTTTTTACCTAACAGAAGACACCAGGGCCAGGATCTTGTGTCATAAATTCAATCTAGATGGCAAGGGTGGCGAGGCGACGAGAAGATCAGCCCCGACGATGATCATCCCATAAATATCGACATAATCTACTAAATAAACTTCATTAGCTAATGAACAAGCTCATGACCAAATATAGTATTCAAAGACGTTCTTCGATAATGAAATTTGCAATCAATTAAGACCTGCCAGAATATATCTATATCTATATCTATACCTACTAATAAAGCAAGATGATATTCTTGGTTTCGTCCCGCGTAGATGATCCTATTAGTCTTTTTTCAATTCATATATATGCGAGGTGGTACTAATTCGCCCACCATCATCAATATATTTACGGTTGATGCGTCTCGCCTCGCTGGGCCAAATTCGACCGCATCCGCCGTTTGCTTCGGCCCAACATGTGTCAGGCAGCCCAGTTGTAGTCCAGGGTAGGAGGCAAAAAAAAAATTGTTGCTGGGTGGACTTGAACACACGACCTCTTATTATTTTACACCTACGGGTCACAACCAACTGGACCAAACCAGGTAGTTCTTTAAGAAAGGGCTGGTTTATATTTTAGTCCCTCCTTGCTCTTGTCCGCTTGATGGAAAAAGGGGGTTTGGTTTGGTCCGCTTGGTTCATATTGGTCTTTCTTATTGGTTTGGTCACGTGTCAGGAACCATATTGGTGTGATGATGGGCCTGCTATTGGGCTTTCCTATAAGGAGATATAAAATAATGCTCATGTTGAGGATTGAACTCACGTCCTCCACTTATACAATTCCTAAGGAAGCAACCAACTAAGCCTGCGTGCACTTCTATAGAAAAGAGGTTAGGTTTAGTAGTTATGTAGTCCCACATCGCTATTTTACAACAAATCCTACCGCTTTATATACATGGCATGTTGCGAGATTCGACAAGCCGTCTACAAAACAAGGATGAGGTGTGGGTGTGACGTTGTTGGCTCGTGGAATGTGCTCCTAATTAAACTTGTGCATGGGCTCGTGGGATATGCAGCTTGTGGTGGGGTGGCTGGATTAAACGAGACTGTGGGATTGTGGGATCAGATGTGCTTTGTGCATGCTGGTACAAGACGAGCTACAAGAGCTAAGCATGCTTGCTGCCCGGTCGATCCGGGGAAAAGGTACACGACTCTCAATTGATTACTTCTCAACTCAAGATTTGTACAGTTGGGCCGTTTTCTATACTCTATATCTACTAATAAAGCAAGGTACTTGGTTTCGTCCCCCGCCTATTTTTTTTTTACGGTGAACGATGGTCCGTCCTGCTTCCGTGGTGAATTTTTTTTCAAGGAAATTATGAGCCAATAGAGACTTGAACCGTGCTTTTTCATCAAAATCAAAAAAGAACAAAATATTGCGAGCCAACAACAACTCGAACTGTGGTTGCCAGAAAGGAGCACGTACGCTCAAACCAACTCAACCAGCCAACGTTCTTGTACAAAGAAAAGTACGGATCTTATTGCTATGGAGAAGCAAAATAAAACAATTGGTGCATGTTACACGGGCGCCCTGCTGGGCCAGCCTCGTGGGCTTAAATGGGCCACGTGTGTGCCGCAACCTCTCCCTCCCCCACCTTTTTTCTTCTTATGTCACACGTATTGGGCCACAGGAGAAGAACCGATCAGCCAAAAATTGATACATACAATTTTTTTGCTACAAAGTAGGGTTCTCTATCCAATAGTCCCACCTTGACTCTTTATTAGAAATTCCACCGATTTATATACGTTTAAATGTTGCATATCAGCAAGGCTCGAGAAACAAAGGGAACAAAGGAATTATAAATCAATAAAAAGGAGGAGGAATATGAAACGGATGCAGGTTAGCTCCAATTAAATCGGATGGGATTGATGAAGAAAAAAGGAGGAGGGACATGCACGTTTGGAACAAATATATATGGCTGATTGATTGAGGGAGGGACATGCGCGGATGAAACAACCATATGCGGCTGATTATAAGGGATGGATGGAATAGAAAAAGAAGGAAGAAAAAATGCTAATGGGATGGGACGGAAGAGGGACAACATGCTTGACTATTGATTGGCTGGCCATAATTACATTAAACAGGGAATTAACTCCTTGTACCCAGCGGGTGCGCATGCGCGAGTAACTGCACATGATCTCCGGGCCAAGATCAATTTCCCCGAGATTTTTCCTCTATAATCCAGGAATTTATGCGCGGGTGGCACTGTTCTAAGCAAGTTAATCCATTTCTTAGGAGAAAAGCAACTGTGCAAATTGGAAGTGGGCATGTGAAATGGATTCCCTACGATTAACTATCTATCTTTGTTGAGATTCCTGAGATAGCCCAAACAAACTAAAAGGGAGGGAGTAGATTCCAATCTAATTGTTCTGTTGCACTTTGATTTTATTCATGGTTTTTTTACACCATACAAACTCAAGCGTTCATATACACGCGCATACNNTCATCCCTATGAACGCACACACGCATACCCTATCCCTATAAGCACCTTCGAGAGACCGAGCCGTCATATCGTCTTGAGATTTACGAATTCACAGTAAGCACCTCGTCGTCGATGGAAACGTATCCTCCCACTGAAAGCGTATCGCCAAAAATCCTGAAACAAATCCAGGTATAATGCAAACACCAGGACTTGAACCCTGGTGGACTGGGGATACCACTGTTCCTCTAACCATCCAACCACAGGTTGGTGCACGATTTTATTTATGGTTGGTGTGAACAGAATTATCGTACAACATTGTACCAAAAGCATCACATGTCATGCCTATTAATATCTGAATGATATGCATTTCTGCTAGAACTTCGCATGCGCCCCCAGTTGCCGCCAGGTTGCACCGTCCGAATGTTGCTGTGTCGTGTTGATGAATGTTTCGATGCACTTGTCAATTATATTTCCCGTTGTAACGCACGTGCACTTTTGCTAGTTGTAACCTAATTGGTGCTCAATATTCGTTGGCCTCGGCTTTTTGCCATGCTCCATGACTCACATCGATGATGCTAGATTTGATTCAACGCTTCTTTTGTTCAGTTCTATTTTCTTGATCCTCGTTGTGCTTTCATCGATGTTTGATTCAGCCTACTTATTTTTATTACAACCTTAAGTGCTACGGCACATTAATTAGAGGGAAAAGTCTACTAACGCCTCAATGTTGCTGAAGATGGGGATGTCTAGACTGTCAGACTCTTGGGTAGAGAGGATGTTAGCGACCCCCACTACAAGGCCCAGCGGCAGAACGTGGGAACCAAGGCCCAGCCCGCCATCGGCTCCCAGTGGCACGCGACCTACATATTGACAGAGGAAGGCAACGAAGAGGCCATCCAGAGGATCACGGCTGAAATGGCATATGGCTCCTTCTCTCCCACCTCCAGCTCTCAATCCTTCCTCTTCTTGCTTCTTCCATTTTGGCACACTTGTGCTTGCATCCAGCGCATGTACTTCGATCCAAACCTCCATATGCTAAGTTAATTCGAGTGAATCTACCTACCTGAAAGCACCTAACAGAGGAGGGACAAAAGAAGCGGAAGGTGTAGACTTGAACAAACTTGTAGTGGTTGCTTGTTCAGAACTTTCGCTCTGTCTAGGAACATGGCGTTGTATTCAACAAAGCCCGGATGCAACTACCTATTATAAAAGGAGTCTGCTAACCTAGAAGCAAACGGAATTTGTCTATGCACGACTTTGGCATTCAACTCCTCTTCTTTGAA
Organism: Hordeum pubiflorum; assembly: GCA_000582825.1. Taxonomy (NCBI): domain Eukaryota; kingdom Viridiplantae; phylum Streptophyta; class Magnoliopsida; order Poales; family Poaceae; genus Hordeum; species Hordeum pubiflorum. The sequence continues at coordinate 6,959 of CBMN010136660.1, read as the reverse complement.
AGTAAACAACAAAGACAAATATTACATAGATTATCTCCCTTTCATCGAATACCTTCTAGGTACACAACCAAAGACATAATTTTTGGAGAGAGAGAGAGAGAGAGAGAGAGAGAGAGAGAGAGCCTAAGCTGGATTGGGGACTTACCAATGAGCGGATATGAGTATGTGTCTAGTCATCATGCTATTGACTAAGATCAGAATCGCATTTCTTAAGGAAGCTTTATACATCTTCACGAAACACATTTAGGCAACCAATAACAATCCAAATCGACAGGTTCATCAAATTTATGTAAAGATACTAAGCATCCATAGTACAAGCTGCAACATTCATTCATTACAAATGCATTTTAGCTGAACATATCATGGAACCTGTAACAACCAAATCACGAAAATCGAAACAAAGTACAGAAGTAGAGAGGGGGAGAGAGGTGGGGTGGATGAGCATACCTGTAGCTTTCATTCACAGCACAAACCAAAGCTGGCCGCTACCGTGGGTGGTGTAAAATCTGATGGCCGCCGGAATCTGTAGCGCTGGCGCCATGGCTAGGCCGTGAGCCACCTCACTCGCCGGAGGAGACTGGTGGGAAGTCGGCAGCACCACCGCCACATCCGGACCAAGTTGTGCATAGCACGAAGGCGTCGAGCCTCCGTCAGCACCTCGATGTAATCCCCTTGACCACCCTCCTCTGCAACCACCATGACCTCTGGGCGGAACGCGAAGATCAGAAGGTTTGGGGGAGAAGCTGAACTCAGGAGGGCCCTTCTCCAGTGGCCGGCGCCGGAGGAGATGGGATGGGCCGATAGGGGCGAGGCTCGCCGGCTCGCGGAAACGGCTAGGGCGCAGCGACATTGAGAGGACGAGGAGGAGGAACGAACAGATATGGGGTCGCCTCGCCGGCGGCGACGGGGGTGACCATGGCGATGTGACGCGAGGCGGAGGCGCGTCGCCGGCGGCGGTGATCATGGCGATGTGACGCGAGGCGGAGGCGCGTCGCCGGCGGCGGTGACCATGGCGATGTGACGCGAGGCGGAGGCGCGTCGCCGGCGCGTGCAGGCTAGCCCTCGTGCGGTGGATATGGCGGCGACGGAGAAACAGGGGAGAGGACGAGGGGCGTGGGGTGGAGTAGTACTTTTTTTTCTCTTTCTATCCCCACAGTAAAAATCGACGTGGACATAACGAGGGAGCGCCCCTTCCGCGTATGTTAATGTGTTTGATTGATTGATTGATGATTGATTGATGATTGATAGGTGGATGGTAGGCACTGAAATTTCAACTACCGATTCTTTTACCCAGTCTCCGTGAGATGGGCCTGACAGAGTGTGGGGCCTGTCTGTCGTTGGAGAAGAGGATTAGCAGATATCGAACGAAACAACTCATTAGTGGTACTTCTTTGCAAAGATAGCTCCCAATATCCCACCTTCTCTTAAATAAAATAAAAAGACCTCTACCCCTACTTCTTTGTGTCAATTTTATTTTCCGTATCACTGTAGCTTCGGTGGAGATGGCCGCAGCTCGCCGGCGTGCTCGCCGCCGCTCATGTCTGCCAGCCGCAGCTCGTCGATCACATCCCTCACCGTTGCAACATTTCGCTCGCACCGTTGCAGCAAATTTGAGCATCGTTTACAAGAAAAAAAGTATCATCGTGCGATGCAGCAAATCACGACTGCGGTTGTAGATGGATGGGATGCTGGTGGTAGCAACTTTCAATGCCGGTTGTAGCATATAGCAAAAATCTGCAATGCCTGTCGTCGCCGAATGTTGCTTGAAGCAGTGCCGCCCGTCCTCGCCGCCCGCGGTTACGACGCTCACCAGCCTCCGCTACAACAAAAAACAAAACCGGTTGTAACAAGAAACTAAATCAGTTGTAGCAAAAAGACAAGTCACCGTGTGCGGTCACCACGCTCGCCATCCTTGGTTTGTAGGAAAAAAGAAACCGAAAGTCGTCGAGGCCTGTTATAGCTTACCTCCACGCTGGTTGTAGCTTCCCTTGGAGGTTGTTGTAGCATTCATTGTCGTGTTTGTACCAAAAACAGGATGCCTTTGCAGTTTCACCTGTTTGGAACAAAAAAACCCGCAGTTGCTTGCCCTATGAGCAAGGTCTCATTTATACCGATGTGCACGCGTTAGCGCGGAGATGAGGGACCGAGCGGGTGCAACAGCACTAGAGCGTGTTCGTGAGGTATAAGAAACAGAGTGAAAAATGGTTCATTTAACAAAAAAAGGCCTGGCCAACGCACAATCCGAATTGATCGCAACGACGCACAAAAGACGCGCGTCTTTCGACGCAAAGTTTGATCGTGCCGGATGCAAACGTTTTCCCATGCATTAAGTAGGCTTTCTTAAATATGTGGGCCGTTTCAAAATAAATAAATTCCCTATATCATTATGATTCTGTTTTCGGGATTCCATAATTTTAAGATTTTTTATCTATGATGTGGATTTTCTCGTGAGATCATGGCGGATTTGATATCGCCGGCCAATGCGATCGATCTCGGATCCATGAAAATTTTGTTGACTGCCCCAAGGAGACGATGTACGCACGTGCTTCCGATGAGCACGGCACCGCCGCTATGCGCCGGATTTGCATGTGTCGCTCACTACCTTTTTGTATTGTCCTGACAACGACGAACGAGGCAATTGCGTATTCCCGAAGTCGTTATACGTTGTTGGTGCCCGCTGCACCGCCACTCTGCCATGGACGTTGCCGCCATGCGTCTACTGGTCCTCGCCGCTTTGCCCCGCTGGCCACCGCGCACGAGCCTTCACAAGCCACCGTCACGGGCACATGCTCTACCCTAAGTCGATGCTAGCTGTTGTGTACTGGGCGCCGACACGCCGAGTGTGCCTCGCGTAAGCTCCGCACCGGCGTCACCACGTCGAGCCTAGCAAGCCCGTCCCACCCATCGCACGCTGGCCACAGCCGCAGGGGTGCAGTCGTCGGGCTCCCGCGAGCGCCATGGTGTGAGGCACTCACCAGTCTTCCTCTCTTAATCCATGGCGATTACAGTTTCGATCTGGGTACAAGTTCGGGAAAGGAGATGAAGGGAATCACGAGTACAGCCTAATACACACGCACGCCTCCGCCTATGCCTGATCCTAGCCGGGATGGAGCTCCCTTCCACCCACTACACTCGCTTATATCGTCCAGCCATGGGCTCCACAGAGCTGAAAATGTAAGATATCTACTGAGGCCTAGTAAACTTGTGGCACGACCTTCTCTCTTGGCCCAGTCCGGCGTAGCCTTTCCTTCTCCCTGCTCCTGTGTAGGACAATTGCTAACACCCCCCTTTCTTCAGACACGACTTGTCCCCAAGTCGTAGCAGTTGGAAAGCGTCGTCGAAGATCTTCAAGATCCTCCTAGGTGTCCGGTGTAGCTTGAGCATCCTGCCAGCGTATCAATCCTTGCTCTCGCATCTTGTTCGAGCTGTGATGCCATCGTTTGTCCAAGATCTCCACAGGAACATTGATGGTGTCAGAAACTGATGGAAGAGATGAGGAGGCGCTCGCACCTGGGGTTAATGCCTTGCGAAGCCGGGAAACATGGAAAATTGGAAAAATCGATGATACCGCCGGCAGCTTTAGTTCATAAGTAACCTCATTCACCCGTCGAATCACTTGGTATGTCCTGAAGAACTTGAAGCCCAGTTTATGGTTGGCTCTGCGTGCAACGGATGTTTGAATGTATGGCTGCAATTTGAGGAAGACCTGGTCACCAACCTGGAACTCACAGTGGGTTCTCTTCTTATCGGCTTGCTCTTTCATAACTTGCTCTGCTCGGAGTAAATGTTGTCTCAGGATGTCCTGCATTTGCTGGCGCTCCTCCAGCCATTCATTGAGTTCTGGGATTGGCGTTGCTTGTTCGGGTACTAGTCCCAGGTGTCGAGGTTCTTGGCCATAAATCACCCAGAATGATGTTTTGTTGAGAGTGGAGTGGTACATAGAGTTGTACCAAAATTCAGCCAATGCCAACCATCGGCTCCAGTTGTTGGGGGAGCTGTGCACAAAGCAACGCAGGTAGGTTTCGAGGCATTGGTTGACCCGTTCGGTCTACCCGTCGGTCTGAGGATGATGAGATGAACTCATTTTCAGTTCCACACCTTGCAACTTAAAGATCTCTTGCCAAACTTTGCTGGTAAAGACTGCATCTCTGTCGGATATGATAGCTTCAGGCATGCCGTGGAGTCTATACACCTGATCAATGTATAGTTGAGCAATTGCTTGTGCCGTGTAGGGGTATTTGATGGGGAGGAAGTGGGCGATGGAGAACGTATCCACCACGACCAATATGCAGTTGTATTGTCTGGACTGGGGCAATCCTCGGATGAAATCCATGGAAACCAAGTCCCAGCAACGCTTGGCAACCGGCAGAGGATGGAGCAGCCCTGGGTATTGTGCGCGATCTGGTTTGTCTTGTTGACAGACTTGGCGGGACTGGAGGTGTTCCTTAATGTGTTGTTTCATACCGGGCCATGCGAACAAGTGTTTGATCCTTCTATTTGTGGCCGGGAACCCGGAGTGACCACCGACAACACTATCATGCAGTGCACACATGATTTGGTGATGCAAATGCGCGTTGTTGCCCAGCCATACACGCCCTTTGAAACGTACAATGCCCATGTGGAGTGTAAATTACCCCCATCCACGGGTGCCATTGCCAGTTGTGTGATCAGCTATTGTGTCTTGGGATTTGGGTCATAGCCTTTGACGATCTCTTGCAACCATGTTGGTTGGCACACCGAAATGGCCTGAACCTGTTCAGAAGCAGGGACTGGTCGCTGAGAGAGAGCATCCGCGGCACCGTTTTCTGACCCTTTGCGATAGTGGATGCGATATTGCAGCCCCGAGAGCTTGGTGAAGGCCTTCTGCTGCCAGGGGGTGTGGAGACGCTACTCTTCCAAGTGTACCAAGCTGCGCTAGTCAGTTTTGATCACAAACTCACCAAACTATAGGTACGGGCGCCACTGCTTGACGGCCAGAACAATTGCCAAATACTCTTTTTCATAAGTGGACATGCCTTTAGTACGGGGCTCCAATGCCTTGCTGAGGTACGCAATTGCATGGCCCTCTTGTTGTAACACAACACCAACGCCATATTCACAAGCATCTGTCTCGACCATGAAGGGCTTGGTGAAATCAGGAAGAGCCAAGGTAGGGGCTGAGGTTAGAGCAGTCTTGAGTGCTTCGAAAGGAGATTGCGTTGTTGCTGTCCATTGGAACGGTGTATGCTTGCGTAGAAGATTAGTTAGGGCCCGCGCGAGCATACCAAACTGTTGGACAAATCGTCAATAATTGCCCGTCAGACCTAGGAAGGCACGGACATCCTTGACACAGGTTGGTTCTGGTCATTCAACTACTTGTCGGATCTTGTTATTATCACTGGAAACCCCACGAGCAGAAATAGTATGGCCAAGGTAGCTGACCTCCTGTTGTGCAAACACACACTTTGACCTCTTGACGAACCACTGATCCTTCCTGAGAAGTGACATGACTTGCCTCAAGTGTTCAATGTGGAGGGCAAATGTGCGACTGAAAATAAGAATGTCATCGAAGAACGACATAGCACACACCCGTAAAACCGGGTGTAGGGTGACATTCATGGCGCCCAAGAATGTTGCAGGTGCTCCTCCGAGGCCAAAAGGGACCACTTTGTATTCAAAATGACCGAAATGCGTTTGGAAAGCTATTTTGAACTCCTCACCCTCGGCCAACCAAATCTGGTGGTACCCTGATCGCAAATCGAGTGTAGAGAACCAGCAAACCCCTGCCAGTTCATCCAGGATGTCCTCTATCACCGAGACTCAATATTTTCTTATGATGGTCATAACATTTAGGCGACGATAATCAATACACATCCGCCATGTTTCATCTTTTTTCTTCACGAGAATGATTGGAGAAGAGAAAGGACTGCTGCTTTTCTGGATAATTCCCGCTTTAAGCATCTCTTCCACCCGACGTTCCACTTCTGTCTTAAGTTCAGGCTTATGGCAATACGCATGTACGTTCACTAGTTGTGCACCCTGCATCAGAGGTATTTTGTGGTCGCAAGCGTGTTTGGGTGGCAGCCCTGTAGGTTCCATAAACACATCCTCATATTCCAACAGTACTTGGGTGATTTCTGGTGGCAGCTATGTGCAAGATATGTTAGTCACTTCCTCTGAATCCTGGGCATAGCACAGATGGACTGCATAAGCAACAGCTGATTATTTCTCCATGCTGGTGAGCTGGATACTGTTCAGAGTGTCGCACTTGTGTACTGAAGATGTCATCCCCTGCAGTACCACTGTAAACCCTTCATGCTCGATCTGCATGCAACGCCGCGGTCAGTCAATGAGCATGGGGTTGTGATATTCGAGCCAGTCCATGCCCAAAATAACATCGTAAGAGACCAATGGTAGCAATCTGAAATTGGTTGTGAATACACGGCCCTGGGAGTACCAAGAACACCCGGGCACCTCTTTGTTGCACCATAACTCGGACCCATTTGCTACTGCTACCTTCACAGGACGTGGCATATCCTGGACCCCTTGCAACCGAGGCTACAAATGTTGCGAAATGAATACCTCATGCCCCTGAAGCCACCCATGAAGTTGAAGACAGTTGGGGACTTTTGTACCTGAGACCGCCTGGATGGATAATTGCCAAACTTGTTCTGTGGCATCCTGCCGCCCCTGGTTTGCTGAACTTGGTTTCGGATGTTTGTCAGCGGCATCCAAACTGAACAAGCTGAGCATTTCCTCGATCACATGTAACTTGACGGTTGGCGGGCACACATGATCGTGACCCCAACGCTCCCCGCACTTGAAACATAAAACTTTGGCACGCGAAAGTTGCGTAGAGTAGTGAGTTTTGATGCGTCGTTGCTAGCACGAGCCGCATCTGTCCCTCGACGATCCTTAGCCGCTGGGGAAATGGTGGGCGCTTGATGACCCACAAGTATAGGGGATCAATCGTAGTTCTT
>CBMN010136657.1:0-12507 GCA_000582825.1 Hordeum pubiflorum | reverse complement strand
GCGGTGGGCGGGTGATCAATCCGATAGCGCGCGTGGTCGGGGACGCCGCTTGATGGAGGCGGGGTGACGGCAGAGTCCGAGATGAAGCCGGCGACGACGGTCGGCAGGGCGGCCGTACAGGCGCGGCGTAGATCGACAGGCGAGCCGCCGCGCGAACGGCGGCTGTGATGGGCCGCCGCATGGCGCGAGGTCGCCTGGTTGGGGCGATGCAGGAGTCCCGATCGGAGCAGGGCGGTGACGGCCGGCGTAGGGCGACGGGCAAGCAAACGCGCGGGCGACGGCCTTGAGGGACCGCCGCGTCGCACGAGGCCGCCGGGTCGGTGTAGAGGCCGGGTCGCGCCGATGTCGGAGTAGAGGTGCGGGGTCGACGGCGGCGGCGGGCGACGCAAACCGATCAATGCGACCGGCGGAAGAGAGAAAACGCCGGATCAAGAGATCGAAAAAATACTTTCTAGGGAAGCCGGTCAACACGACCTGCGGACGAACCCTAGGTACGGGCGGCGCGGCCCCCGGCGGCGGTCATGGAGGCCAACCGCCCCGGGGGCGGCGCGCGATGCGGAAGCGGTGGACGGTGGCTAGGTCTAGGAACTTGCGGCAGATACCATGTTGACAGGGAGAAAGGGATTTGGTGGAATAGTTGTTGTATTGCTTGAGCCTCGTGGACATATATATAGGAGTACATGATTAACTTGGAGTACAAGACAAGCCAGAATATTTCCTAGTCTATCTTTTGTTTCCTAACTAAACACGATACTCAACAACCAGTGCCTTGCGCCAAATGGCTAACCATCTACCGCCAAACAACAAAAAATTAGCAGTGGCCTTCCGCCATCCAGATCAGAGGAGGAATATGTGGTGACTTTTGATTGGGCAGGCTGATGTTTAGTCCCCTATAAAGTCCCCCCGGTTTGCTTCTAGTTTATGGGATTTCAGACGGTCAGACTGGCCCGCAGACAGATGCGGGACGACGTTGCATGGCAAACTGCGTCCGAACAGCTCGGTATGAACGCTTGCAGACGATTTATGGGTTCGTTGTGGAGATGCCCTTACCCTCCAGTTTGGCCATCCAACAAAATGGGTGATAAAGGATCGACCTGGTTAAGCCCAGTCTAAGTGTAGGAAAGGTGAACTAACACACACATTTAAAAAAACCGAGGCAAAATATTTGCCTCATTGATTTACGAAAAACTGGACGAAAATCGATACAACCGCCCCAGAAGCATACTACTTAGAAACCACGAAACACCAGAGCTGCACAAGCGTCCATCCAAACGTACAACAACTACAACCCTCGACACTTGTAGAACACAACGGAACTCATAACAAGAATACTGACCGATAAAAACTATGCACTATCCATCATGAGAATCCCGGACGCCTTCCGGATGGTGCCACCCTTCTTGCTTTTCTTCTTCTTTGATCTCCATGCTTGGGTTCACCTTCACAAGGCAGCCACTTGTCTTACCAGATCCAGGTTTATTAGCCACCCATTTGTGAGGGAAATAGTAGAACTCATTGGATTTCTTGGTGTAGTTGTCGTCAACCAAGAGGCTCCTAGTAACGGGGACCAACACACTATCCGCACCAACATCCTCAACCAGAGGAATCACCGACACGACATCATCGACCACGGGAACCACAACCACGATGGATGGGCACCTCTATGCTCAAAAGATAGAGGTGAAACATATCCTTCACACGATGTCGCTAATCAGACCACCTCCAAAATGTTCCACTGACAAAGGATAAGAAGGGATCAGACATAGTTCCCAAAGCTCGGCATGATCTATAGCATCAAATCCTCGAGCACGGCAATGGACTCGCCATCAGTGATAGACAACACAGGGTACACGGTGTACCAAGGCCATGAAATGTCCCCAACACGAGGTGAGAAACAATCATATGGCTTCCGTCCACTTTCCTACATGGAGCCAACATCGACCATACCAGGAGGGCACGACGTTGGAGTGGTCTATGTCATAGCTGACACAAGGGAGAACCTACATAGAGAAGCCTCCGCTCACTACAGAAAGCTCCCACCCGCGCCAGCCAACCCTGCAGCAAAGATGTCTGATCGGTCAGAGCGGACTGCAGCACCACATTGTGCCGGGGTGTAGAGCCAACAGTAGCAGACATGATAGACGCCCAATACCCATGGTGAAGCGCTTTGGAGGGGAGCACAAATTTCATCAGACCCTAGTATGGAACTAGATCATGATGACACACGTTGCTGAGGCGGGCCACGGGCAGCACGAAAGGCATGCTATCGAGCTCACAGGACGCCAGGGATTGCCGCGGTCGCGTGCCCAGTGACTGTTCTACAAAAAGAGGGAGGACCGAAGCGGATCTCTGCACTCGACCGCATGATGCCCATAAGAGAGGCATCTATAGGATCTACCGTGAAGCCAAATGGGGATGGGGCTAGCAACATCGGACGATGACCGTGTTGTGGACGCACATCCTACCATCCCTCGCTCGTGACCTTCTCACGCCCCACAAACATCATCGCGGTCAGAGTCAAGCATCTACCAACCGAAGGCATGTGCGGGACCGGCTTTTATCCATCATTGTCATCATCATCACCGGCAAGTGAGGCCCACATCAAGCTCCAATGAGCGCAATTGAGTGGGCAACGAGTGGCACCAGGTCGATCATGGTGCATTCAACCGATGAACATGAAGGGGGGTGGCAATAGGGGACACCCACATCGGCAACCACCCAGGTCGGGCAAACTAACAACGATGGCGAAAGCCTAGAAAACTCTCAAGCTATACATCCCTAATCTAGACTGGGACGGAGAAGGCCACGATAGATGCCGAATCTTGAGGGATCAACACAGGCGGCAGGAGAACGACGATTGTAACAGGTGCAGCAGCAGTGGAAGACAACGTCGAAGCAGCGACCACCGCAGGAGACATTGAGGTTTTTGAGAGCGAAAACTTTGGGGTAACCGAGAGACGGGGCGGCACTGAGCCTGACGAGGGAGATGTCGTCGCGAGGAGCCCAGATCCGTTTCCGGCGGCAACAACAAAGGTTGGTAGCTGGAGATCCAGACAATGACGCGTGCGCCTTGCCTCTGCTTATGCGGCCTCAAGAGCGCCATCTCCGGTTTTTCCCACGCTTATCGCGGGGGAGGACACAATTGTTGGACAAGTGGGAAGAGGGCGCGATGCATAATCTTGATCTGGTATCTCTGGACTCTGACGGGCAGGAGCAACGAGATCAAGTTGGTGACAGCGGAGCACGTACACGCGTGGGGTGGTCGCAAGAGCACCCATGGAGTTTTTTCCTTCAATTGCGACTTCACGCTCCAACTCTCCAACTATCTCACATGTTAATGTTGATGCCAATGCTCTCATCACAAACATAACTCTCAAAACAGGCATGGTGAACTAACTTAATGTTGATGGGGTTTGTTAAAAGAACTAACTTAATTGGGTACCGGCACCGTCACACCACTCATAGAAATATCTTGTTTATTTGGGTTAGTATCTCATGACAAACAGATAACTTCAATGCTTACACGAAACATTTCTACACAAGTGCAAACTATGATTTACATCAATACAACTATATAGTAATCTAGCCATGCAAATGTGCCGATCACCCTGCTAGTTATGATTAATAGTGCACGCTCTTCCCATAAAAGAAGAAGGGCAGATCATCTTCATCATAGATAAAAAGCAGAGATCATTTCTTGCTCAACAGACCGTGGGAGCTGACAGTGTGCCACTTGGCCTCACAGATGAAGCTTTTGCTGATCAGGTGACAGACCCACCGTGACAATCAGATTTTTTTAGACATTCTTTTAATCTGGTGTAATGAATTTATAATAAACATGAGTGCATGTATGATGCACAGACTAGAGATAATATTAATAAACCATTTTATGAGGCCCATTACACCAACAGTTGCCATTGTTTCTCGTTGACAAGACGAGAGGAAAGGCTATGTGTGGCAATCAAACAATGGCTAGGACGATTTTCTTCTGCTTCAATTTGCACTCTATGACAGATCTTTTCGCTTTCCAGAGCCGTTTCCACCAATGATTTATGCCGTCGGTGTTGGTAGGACCGTTGCTAGCTTCTTTTCGTTGACATGAATTAAACATTCACTATATTATTCGGAGGCGGATACATAGGAAAATACATTAAGTATCGGTGCGCGTACTTGGTTTACTCCAATGTCCCAAATATATCATAAGGTTTTTGTAGATGGGGGGAAACATTGCTGAATTATCACCATGTCTAGGATATATTTATAGCAACAACATATAAATCTGGAAGACAAATACTGCACTGGAATTTGGAGATCATCTGGCTCATGCCATGTTATCATGCATAAATTACGTAACTTCTAAAGTTCGCTCATGTGCATTTCACCAAACAACTAAAGAACTTGGATGATTTTCAAGGCAAGGGATAAAGACTTCATACCATTCTCCCCGGCCTTGTTACAACATAGTTCTTATCGACATGGCCTTGTAAGGGCATCTCCAACCTGACCTTCAAAACAGACACATTATTGGTGTGTAGACCAGTTCACGGACACTGATGCGCAAGTCCGTCATCCAATTATGTCCCTTAAATGTTCATTCATTTTATTTTCTACCACAACACTTAAAATAATTATAGAAAATAGCACAATCATTCGTAAGTAACATGCAAATATCCCTAGTACAACAATAGTTCAAATATAAATATTATTTGAGATAACCGGATGTTCAACCAGTTTAATGAATTCACCGATTCTAAATTCAATGATACTAGAGACGGAACCGGCATATGTCGTCCCACACATACCGCACCTTGAACTTTATCCAACAATGTATGTGCATGAATGGCATGCCTTCAGTCCTGTAGTACATCATAACAGTGTGAGCATGCTATGCAACGTGTATAGCAACATTGAGTGAATGGACAAATTCACCAACATGCAACAAAAGCAAAACTTACGATCTCAATGGTTGATGAGCCCAGTTGCCACATTGTCTCCACTCGGTGAACTGCATCGCAAAACTTCAGACGGAGTTGCAGATGGTGTACCCTCGATGCACTAGAAACTTCACATTGCATCATAGATGATGTGCATATCATAGGACGCAACACAGTTTTGATCATGAATTGTAGCATGCACACGTACGGTGCCAAAAGGTCGAGCCCATTTGCCTCATGCCTACAGAATCCGCCGATATGACCAACCACGCATCGCCCAAGAACTCATCGTTGATCACCGAGTACCCCGCCATTGAATTACTCAAAAAAAATCAAAATTTGAACAAAATAGCTCAATGATATTTGACCAAACACCTGTCGGGCATGGTGTCCGCCATGGAGGGCGTCAGTAGGGGTGACTGAGGGTACTTGGCCGCAGAGGGATCCTCGGTGGCCGGAGGCGTACTCCAAGGCGAGTAGGACGTAGGTGGGGGTTGCAGATGTCCGAGCATAACTGGCCGATGGCCGAAGAGTGTGGCGGCGACGGATGAGGAGGGTGCGGATGCAAAGCAAGGTGAAGCAGGGGCGGAGTGGAAGGAAAGTGCGGGAGGGGAATTTGAGTGGTTCGGGGGTGTCAAAGTCCTACGTGTCGACGTCTGGATTCCCGCAAAGCCCCCGTCTCCCCCACCCCAAGTTTGTTACCGGTTTGTGGGAAAATAGACAACCTGACTGGTAGGCGAACATATGGGGTATCTCGTTGGATGACACATTGCGCCCGAACCGCTCGATCCAGACGGATGGGTGATTGAAGGGTCGGCGTTGGAGATGACACATGCAAATATCTCGCCATGCTCCAGACATCATTTACGGTTGTTGAGGGTGAGTTGGCACGTCACTGTGGTGCCCTAGCTCCTCCATTTGACAACATGGACGACGAGGATGCTTAATGTGTGGCATGCATGAATTTGTTCTTTGTAATTGACTATTACTATGTAATGACTTAGGGAATCAATGAACTTTTGTTGGTAAATGAATCAATGTTGGAATTAGTCATCTTCAGTTACTGAATTTAAAATTATTCTCAACGCAACTAGTATTTCAAGTTCACGACATTTGCATATAGAGCAAAAGACCTCCAAGAACATATAATTTAGTATAGGCAATCATATTATAGGCAATCATGTGCGATGCGCAATATAAAAGTTGTGGCTTCACTGAGTGTACAACTCTTTCTTACCTCTGCTTAATAGGTGTCGCCGCCTGTAACAACTCGCAGGCACGGAGACCCACAAAAAACCTTGTCGCGGTCCAGCATTTAATTGCATTTCTCGCATGTCTTGTCCCACAAGCCACCACTTCCCATCCCTCCCCATCAGTTTCCCGCCGCCCGTGCGCGGCTATGAAAGCTGGACTCCAAGACCAAGATATTCACATCTTTTCTCTGTCAAAATTTAGTGTCGTTGTAGCCCCAATCCCAAGTCCAACCATGCCAGCCTTCTGCAGTGCCACATCCATATCGTCAACCTCCTCGACAAGGAAATGAGCCAGCGCACCCGCCATGCTGATGTCTCACACGCCTGACCAAACGTCAACATATGCGCTATGCCAGGTCGGACTGAGGTTCGACGACATGTCCTAATGGGCTGCCTATCCTCGCACCGCATTTGTAGCGGCCGCCCACACTGATGCCTGGTAAGCCCGTGCACCCGTTGACGCGACGTATATGCTGCTTCTGGTCACCCTGAGGCTAGAGCACATTCCACGGTTATGATGCCCATCACGTCGGAGAGCAACAGCATCGTCGCTCCTTGGCCGCCGCCTCGACAAGACAGACTTGCAGCAGGAGGTGGAACTCATCGCTCAAAGGTTAGTCATGGACGTCGGCAACTGTGAGGCCGAATACCAGTTCGGGCCACTGTGGAGTATGGACGTTTATCCCTTCTTCAAAGCATTGTTGCAGATGTGTAAGAAGTCGACTTAGTCACGTGTGGTTGTTTCAAATCTTGTAATAGCTGAGTGGTGGTTGCTTTCATTATATACTCTCCTTAATACTCCCCCCATCTAATAGAAAGTGTCGCTCAAACGGATATACTAGATACATCCGTTTGAGCGACACTTAATATGGATGGAGATAGTAATAAATAATAATAGTTGTGTGCATCACAATGATGCAGAGGATGGAGATTCGCCTCCTTTTCAAGAAAAGACAACCCTAAAAAATGTATTCAAATCTATACCTAATATTAAAGGTATGTGCGTTTCTTCGATTTTTGGTTCGTTCATTTACCCTAAATTACCCATAAAGTTGAAGTAAATTACCAACAATGCCACTCGTAAGTGAAATAGAACTCTTTGTTAATTATTTCTCTGATTTTTTCGCGTATCAGTGAAATTGTCTCTATAGTTGAAGTAGATGACCCATCATGCCACCCGTAAGTGAAAAAAGCTCTTTGTTGATTGTTTCTTTGATTTTTCCCTATCAATGAAATTGCTTATAAAGTTAAATAAATTACACACCCCATCACCTATAAGTGAAAACAAAACTCTTTGTTAATTGTTTATTTAAATTTCTTCTCTCATCGAAACTGCCCGTGAAGTTGAAGTCAATTACCCATCCCGCCACCTGTAAAAGTGAAAAAAGCGAGCGTTCCTCCCAATTATTCGTACATCATCGAGGCTTCAAGTTTATATATCGTGAGACTGATTTTTTCTTTTTCTTCTCATACACGCATCGTGGATGAACTAGAAAACACACGCATCAAAGATCAAGTTCAACATCAGTGCATTGTGAGCATGTTATAATGCATGTGTATTATGTTAGCATGCGTGCCGGTTGATGCACAAATATTCAAATACGTGTATATACATGAAGTGTGAATATTTGATACTTAATTTGAACATCACGATTTTATTATCCCGTTGCAACGCAGGGCCCTTTTGCTAGTGAATATAAAATGATCGAAACAAACCCCAAGGAATCACATGAAGAGAAATGCAAGCACACAAGTTTTGCTTCTTCCACACAAAAAAATCACACACGATTTGCTTCTTCACACAAGATATGCTGGCCGGTGAAACAGAGAAGAACCTGGATGAGCTGGTGGTACTCAAAACACACCAGCAATTTGCTATAAAATGGTGTACCTATTTTTCAAGTGAAAATTGAAGTGCCCTTGAATCCTTTTCCTTCTTAGTCATATCTAGCGGAGACATGTAATTAGCGTAATTAGGTAAGGAAGTCATGGAGACTTCTCATGAGATATTTGAGTGAACCAAACCACGTGGTCGGATAATAAAAACAGTGAGCGAAGTGGCCGCAATGGAAATAGAAGGCAGGAAGGGGACGCAAAAGACTAATTATATGATCTACGGCTCATGTCGGAGCTGACAACACACAAACCTGCTAACCTCCTCGTTGTAGTGATCGTGACGATGTACCCATCACAGAGTCCTCGATGAATCCACGGCGGTGTTGGACCAAATGCCCTATAGTGCATCTGTGAAAACATAGCTTATGGATGGTGGGTCGACCAATCTGTGTGACCTGTTGATCCAATTCATTTAAGCTACAGTGAGACATTTTCCCTTTTGGCGACAAATGGATAGTACATGCTTATAGACTGAGACCTGCAGCTAGAGTGTGATAGTTTCTGGTCATGTTCAGGCAATTTTTCTTCCTTTCGGTCGCATCTGCTGCCGTTTGCTTGCATCCGTGCTTTTCTTTCTTTTACATTTTGTGTCAACTTTCACCCAAAACATTTTCAGTCGAATCTATTAATGGGCATGTTTTTCTGCTCTGGGCCTTGAGGTTTGGTTTGTATTGAGACATCGGAAATTCTTGCAGGTGCTACATCTCGCTTATGCGAGACGTTGCCCCGCCTCGCCTCTGACGCTCGCTATTGCGTCGCCTTAATGGGCCCGCCTAGTCAAGTGGTTCTTGGAAAATTTCGGAGCAATGGTTCGTGGAAACTTTCACTGGCCTCGTCCACGAAACGTCGTCCAATTGTGGGAAGGGTACACGTGGTTTTATTTTTCTTCTTGCTTTTTTTCTGTGTTTTTCTCTAAAAAATTATTTTTGGTTTCGAATTTTTTAGTATATATTTTACTTTCTATTCCTTTTATTTTTTTCAAATAAATATTATAATTTTTAGTACACATTGTATATTTTTTTATGCACGCGGAACAATTTTCTTGATATACTTTGAACAATTTTTTAATACATGATGATCATTTTATTTTATAATGTTCAGGTCCACACTATATAGCCTAGCCCATGTAGTTTTTTTTTCCTTTGGTTTGTCCAGCAGTTTTTTTTTGTCATTTTTCCTACTATTTTATTTTCTATTTTTTCTCTTTAGCTTTCTCGCCCAGTTATTTATTGAATTTTATTTTGTATCTTTATTTTTCACGTTTCCACTTTGTGCACTTCTTTTCCATTTTACATTTTAAATAATTTAACTTGATTTTTATAACTATTTTTAAATTTTCTCAATATTTTAATATTCGTGTACATTTGTTTTAACTTTTGTTTTCTTTAACCCAGAAAAGAATAACACTTCAGGCTCCAAAATTCCTCCTATTCTTGGCTCATGCTATAATGTGCAGGCCCGCACTACATGCGCTAGCCCATGCAGAGTTTTTCTTTCCTTCTGTTTTTTGAGCGGTTTTTTTGGTGGTTTTTTCCTCGTTTATTCTTTTTGCTTTGTTTCTTTCTCTTTAGGTTTCTCGCCCATTTTTTTTTGTTCATTTTCTTTTTATCATTCTTTTTATATTATTTTCTATATTTCTCTTTGTGCACTTATTTTCCATTTTACCTTCTAAATATTTATAATTTCTTTATATCTTGAGTATTTTCAAAACTTTGGAATATTTTGAAATTCATGTACATTTGTTATGAAACCTATTTAAAAAATCCACGATCCTTTTAAGAACTATCACAACCATTCAATAAGATCCATTTATATTTTATTGTAATATAATTTTCCTAAATATATCAAAAAAATGGGCCGTTTTTTCACAGCCATGAGCTTCCTGGGTTTTTTAATGAGCAGATTGAGAGCGCGCTAGTTGTGTCAGTCCATTGTCGTCTTTTTCCACGAAGACCTTTATGTGTAGCTTTATTAACCTCAAGTAACACTTACATCATCCAGTAATAGTTTAGTAATGGAAATAGCGATTTATCCAACCATAAAGCCGGGGGATTACATCGCCCAAACTTATCTAGTTAATGAGCAATCATATTAGATTCTCTATTACAGTTTTCGATAGAAACCTTCCCGGACTTTTTCAATGTGCTTCAACAGCTTAGACATTCATCGTACTCCCTCCGTTCTCAAATAAGTGGACGTATAAAAAAATTAAGACAGGTCATGGAGTGAAGTAGAAAATGCATTGGTAAGGTGCAAGCCACCATCCTTTTCCCTTTTAATTACCCCACCTTCAATGACATAAGTGCGTTTAAACACCGAGAAGACTATGTGTAGAATGTTATTTGTCTTAATTCCTATGTAATGAGAGAGAATCATTTTTTCTACTATAAGTGCACTGTGAAGATAGAAGTACATTATTTTATGGACATACTTTTTAAATGTTGAACGTCCACTTATTTGAGTCTCCGTTATGGCCCCACGGCTCTGGAAGAACATGAGTTATCACCCTCCAAAAATGATGCGCCAACATTCAGAACTTGATAGCAAGTCAAGGCTTTACTCCACTCATTCAGATGGGGAGTGTACCTAGGCTTCTCCGTGCCTCAGACAAAAATTTAGAGCTAACACCTAGGTGGCCATAACACTGCTCAAAGGTTTTTGCACCTATTCTCCTCTAAGTTGTTCCATGTACGTGCACTGGAACTTGATCTCGCGAAAGAGGAATTCGGTTACCTCCACGCCTGATCCGTTCAACAGGAGAGTGTCACATATAAGTTTATGTAAGCCAAGAGCTTTCCATGATGCCTTAGATCGGTCGCATTTAAACAACAGGTGCCAAATATCTTCGACACTCACCTGGCACACGAGGCATTGAGCATTTCTAGCAACTTTTCGAGATGAAAGAACACACGAACATGTAATGGCAATCTAGACAAATCGCCAAATAAAAAATTACCGTCGCCGACATCTTCAGATTACAAACTCCATTCCACACCGGATGACTAGATAAGCTGCTTTCTCCTAAATCACTTCTCAATTTGCTTATGAATTGGACATTACACTCTCTTTAGTATGTCGAATCACACACTGAAGGTGCCACTCTTAGTATAGTGCCACACATCATAGTCCTCCACATCATGATGTGTGAGTGGGATCTACAGGATGCGTGCATCAATATGCAAAACATTATCTCGTATTAGTACAGCATCTCAATACTGGAAAATGGATTTAATGGATCATTTACACTTGTCAGAACCCAATTACCTCTCACATTGACAATCATTCTTGAATGGCTATTTGGTATCCAACAATCATCCCAAATATTGATCTTCACTGTCACCTACACGCCATAAAGATCCCTTCCACCCAAATGTGCTACCAATCATAAGAAGATCCTTTCTTTGTTGTACTATTGAGAATATCGCCCGAGAGATAACATTTCTAGCACAATACTCCGGCACATATAGAATCATAATTTTCAAATTCCTCTACCACTGTTTAGCGAGCATAACCGAATTGAAACTATGTATATCACAACAAATCATGTCACATATGTCTTTAGGAATACACATCTTCCACCAGGAAAACCATTGCATCTTACTTTGGTTTTCCTCATCACGCCACCAGTATTGCGAGACTACATTAGTGATCCCGTGAAGTGTGTAGTTTATCGCTTAACATGTAGTTGCAAAAATGTGCTCGTTTTTTTGTTGTGAAATAATGTCTTTCTTTCAAGTTGCATCGTAATAACTAGCATTTATCTTTGGTTATCGCATCTCTTGTTATGATGATTCATCTCTTTTTCTACTTGTTTTCTTTATCAATTCAGTGATACCACTAGGGCTTGTTGTTCGCCATGAATCATTCCCTATTTCCCCATTATTTTTTGCATTTCACATATGATTCTTTGGCAGTTTGTCAGTATGCTTATTTTGGATTTGTCTAGTAATAAATTGATCATCGTCATAGACTATATATATGTTTGTCAGTATGCTTATTTTGGCAGTAGTAGCTTTTTTTAGAGATAGAGATAGAGGGAGCAGGGGAGAAGACAACACCAACATGAGATGCAGTTTGTTTTTGACATGTCAAGAAATAATATCTAACGTTGTTGTTCTATTTGTTTGAATATTGAGGACAACAAAGACATGTGCATGCATCTAAATCATGTTATTATATGAAACTTACAAGAAATTGTTGGTGAATCAGATGGAAATTCAGAGACATATGTTCTTATTCCCAGCCAGGTTGTCATACTGATCATGGATTACATGCCATATAAGCATAACACCGGACTTATTCTACATGTTTATCTTTTTGCTCACTTTTGTGTAAACTCATGGGTTTTCATATCATCTGGAATTTTTCCTGCGGATCTTGCTTTGATAAAAAAATGGAGCAACAATGGGGAGGGGGGGGGGGGG
>CBMN010136656.1:0-14535 GCA_000582825.1 Hordeum pubiflorum | reverse complement strand
AAAAAAAAAAAAAAAAAAAAAGGTAACCATCGAGCGTATCAGGTAGGTTCCCCTCCCGGTCAAACTCGGCATCAGAATGGTCAGCGTCAACCAGATGCAAAGTGCCGTTGAAAAAGACGCATTCTGAATCCTCGCCGAGGAGGAGGGTCTTGGGGTCCCACTCGCTCCGCATAGAGGTCCACCGTTTGGTGTCCGAGGAATAGACCTCCACCGTCTGAATCCCATCAAAACTTTGCACAAACACGAACACCACGAATCGATGGGGATTGGCGGGGTCGAAGCACAGGCGGGCGGTGTTGAGGCGTGTCATGATCTCATTTGGGGGCACAGGTCTCCTTGGTGGCAGGGTTGCACACGACGTAGTTCCCATCGTCGATCATGGCCACCTTCTCGCAGTAGCAAAGGAGGATGCCGCCGCAGGCCGCAGCAGTGCACGGGCGTGACGTCGCAGTAGCCGCGCACGCGCACGCGCACAAATCGGAGGGACGGGTCGTCGGCCCCACCTAGACAGGTTGAGGAAGCTGAGGCCCTCGAGTAGCATAAGAAGCCCAAGAGCGTCTGCCACGCCGTGGACACGCACTTGAAGCGGCACAGCGACCTGTACGGCACCCTCCCCTAGGATCTCTGGCAGCAGATCGCCCGACTCCTTCTTCCTCTTCTCCATCCTGTACCCCGGGCTGCTGCTGCTGCTGCGAATGGTCGAGGCAGTTTGTTCGCTTAGGGTCTTGATGAGATGCGCTCCTCCCTTCCTCGAGCCGAAGGTTAGGAGAATGAGAGGAGAGGAGGGCGACAAACCTCACACCTCAAAGCGCGACGGGTATGTCGGCTACGGACGGGACGACGGCGACGGCGGCGGCGGAGCGTAGGAGCTGTCGAAACCGGAAGGGGGTACTCTGCCTGCTCTCACTGACAGAACGCACTCTGCTCCATGCCTCGCACCTCGGCCCAAGGATAAAAAACAATTGCGGCGGTCTCTCGGCCCAAAATGTTTTCTATAGCACATTCTTTTTTTCTGGGCTCTAAAAAATGTTTTTCTAGCCACTTAATTACTTGAGCCAAAATACAGACCCCATATACTTTCAGTAAAGGAAAAAAAGGAAGTGGTGCCGTCACAAAGATTATGCTATAATTAAGCACCGTGTGACAAAGATTTTGCACTGAACTATTCTTCAAATATTGTTGCTTCCTAGTCTTCAAATATTGTTGCTTCTGCCTTCTGGAGCAGCACTACGTGATGATCTCGGCAGCCATGGCGGAGGCAATTGCCTTGTGTAATGGTCTGGTTCTTACCGTACAGGTGGGTTGCAGCAACAAATTAATTGATTCAGACTGAATGGAGGTGGTGGGCATGATGAAGAAACGAGGCAACTCAATGAGTGTTGCAGCTGCAGTTTATGAAGAATGCTTCTTTCTATGCCAAGTTCGATCATTGGGAAGACTATCACGAACACCCATCTTTTATCTTAGCACAATTACCAAACAATGTAGGATACTCCTTCCATAAAGAAATACAAGAGTGTTTAGTTTTAAGAAGAGAATACTACCGACCAAACAGGGCCTACAGCTTAAAAGATATGCCCTAGACATCCTGCATCTAACTTCAGTTACAACTAGAGACAAATATAACTCGCAGCGAACTACACACATAACTCTTATCTATCGGGTTATCAGCAAGTTCCAGATGCCGCTAACCCCTCATGGTCGTAGCCAAGAGATGATGGACCAAATTTTGCAGCAGTGCAGTACAAATAGACAAATTCAAAACACACACATCTCTCCAATCACGCAAATGCTCCCTAAGCATACTTAAATAAGTTTTAGCAATCCAAAGGCTAACTAAATATACACAGCTACATTAACACTGGCCTACAATGTCCAGGAGTAGACGAACGGCAACACACGCCAACGTATCTTTCATTTCCCGTGTAAACATCTTGCTGCAGGAAACAAACAAAGATGGCGACATCATGAGCCACTCCGTAGGATGATGGGCTGCCAATATAACTCAAAATGTAAAGAGGAACAACATGCACAGCAGCTCCTTGTGCCTCGGTCGGCCTCAGCTGGCGTTGTGCGTCTGGTCGTGCTCGATGAAGTCCATGGCCTGCTCCTTGGACACCACGTTGATGAAGCTCACCCTGTTCTTGTGTGTCACGCCATAGATCTTGTCCGCAACCTTCAGGATCTCCGGCCTGAATGTGGTGGCTATGAACTGGGTGTCCGCCAGGTCGGCCAGACGTCGAACCACGCCTACAACACGACTTAAGGAAAGCAGCAATAAAGATTCGGATGGATATTCTCAGCAGCAGCTGTATACCATGTGATTTAGCTTAATGAACACAGAAGGCATTGTTGGGCATGCACCCAGCTAGACAGACACTAGACCATGAGGTGTATGACATGATATTATGGAGGATTGAATTCGTTGGGAGAACAAGCATATGAAAGCTCTTCCATGGCGAGGATAAAAATGCAAAAGAAATAAATAATTAAAAGGATACTCCCGACAGCCGTTCTGTACTGAGGATCCAGAGCAGCATCAATCTCATCAAAGAGGTAGAACGGAGCTGGGTCACATCGTTGGATAGCGAAGATCAGTGTTAAGGCCACCACTGTCTTCTGCCCTCCAGACAACTGCTTCATGGACTGAGTTTCTCCCTTGCCAGTGAAGGAA
Organism: Hordeum pubiflorum; assembly: GCA_000582825.1. Lineage (NCBI taxonomy): Eukaryota > Viridiplantae > Streptophyta > Magnoliopsida > Poales > Poaceae > Hordeum > Hordeum pubiflorum. The sequence goes on along the minus strand of CBMN010136656.1, from coordinate 11,861 downwards.
ACCTGAAACATGACTAAGCATGAGTCTCCAGACAGACAACCTTTAAGTCATCACCATAGTAATTCAGGAAGAGTTTAATAACTTGGGAACAGCTATTTTTTACAGGACAGCTTGGAAATAGTATCAGAACATCATTTGGATTTTTATGATGGATTTAGAATAAAATATGCATGAATACATAAAAGATCTTTGCAAAGAACACATGCCTTGACTTTCACACCAATATACTTCTCTATTCTCCCTTCAGGATCTGGTTCACGAGGCGCGTCCTCATCCATGTCATCATCACCAGCATCACCATCCTATAGAAATGGAGTGACTTAGGAACTAGAAGTGAAAGAAACAGAACAAAAGTTGGTGGGTAAAGCAAAAGGAAATAGAAACCTTTTTCTTCATCATAACCAAGTATCCGTGGCCACCTTGCACTAATTCAGAGAACACTTCGCGGAAGTGCCTTGCAACTCCTTTAAATGTGCGCTCAATTGATTCATCCTTCCTTTGGTCTAAAACTGATATCAATTCTCTAATTTTCTGCAATACCAATCAGTAGATTTTATGACATTCTAGTCTTAGGACAATCAAAAGGGAAACAGGTTGTACTGATCAAAAAGCTTGCCTCGTCACCAGCATCAAGTTCAGCCCGTCTTCTCTGCAGTTGTTCACGCTGTTCAGTGAAGTTCACATATTGGTCAAGAGCCTTTTGGTTGACATGACTAAATTGCTTCAACTGCTCATTGCAGTCATAGAGCAGCTTCTGTAGCTGCTTCTTATTTTTTCTCTTGTACCTATATTATTGGTGAAAAAACAAGTTAACACAGTATCACAACACCACCCTGTTTATCTGCTGAAAATCACTACAGGATAACAAACACAAGTAAACAGGCATTGTGCAAATGAGTCGGCCAGTTTAGCAGCATAAGAAAAAAGGAAACATACGTTTCGAAAGCATCGGCAGGCAATGAGCCCAGATCACGGATTTTCTTCATACACTCATCTTGCTTGACAAGATACGTGCTCCTATTGCTCATCAACTGTTCCAAGTCTTTCGCCCCATCTTGCACCGTCTGCTCCAAATTAGCTTCAAGAGCCTGTGTATGTACATGATACATAACAAGTCAACAATAGCTATATAAGTGAAAACCCAAGAAAACATTAAAGCTACTGTATATAAATTACCTTCAGATCATCCCTTTGTTTTTTCAGTTGGTCCATCTGTCTTGTATGGGCATTAATAGCATCGACATTAGCTGCCCAAAGGATCATTTAAGAGTTAAGGGGCAACTCCGCCTAGTACAACACAAAAGGAAAAGAGAAGTCAATCGATGCATATATACCTTTCAGTACTGTCGTCGCCTCATCAAGAGTCCTCTTAGACTCTTTCAGTTCTTGCTCTTTTGCTTCGACTTCAACAGGCAAGGTTTTAGAATCTGCAGATGAAATTATAGCTTCCAACTCTTTCTGACGCCTCATAAGATTAGTTGACAAATTGTTCTCCAGTTCTTCCTTTCTTGTTTCAATCTACATAATAGTTTGTATTAGTTAATAATGACATCTCAGAAACAAAAGTATGGTTACAAAATTTTGCTTCAACAACCTCAATGCGACTGTTTTTACACGAGAGGAACTTCTCCTTCAATCCAGTAATTTCAGGATTCAGTCGCGAAAGGAGATCTCTTTCTTCTAAAGTTAGCTGGTCAATCAGTTCTGTGCCCATCTCATCATTTTTCATTGCAATGCCAGATTGGATTTGCTCAATTTGGTTGCGAATGTTCGCGAGTGATTTTTCCTGCAAGGTAGATAATATAAGACCACATTCCAGCAAGAGTATATAAACAGCAAAGGATCTGCATAATAAAAAGAGCAATGAAAAAGGGTATTATTAGGTACCTTCTTTGCAAGGGCTTTCTCCAGTGATCCCTTTTGCTTCGTTGCACTGGCAATATCAGCTTTAAACTGTTCCAACTCCGACTTGGCATGATCACGTTCAGCGTCCATTTGCTGATGTTGGGTAATCAAATCCGTAATTTTCTTATCTATATGTATGGGAAGTTAAGAAAATTCTTGGATGTATAATATTTCTCTTGCAGATAAGCAGTAAACATCTAGGAGAAGTTGTAAATTTTTCATCACATATTCAATTATTCAGGGATTGAAAACAAACAAATAGAAGCAAGCAGCGGGATGTCATGAGTTCCAAGAAACTAAACTGTTTTGAACTGATAACTGAAAACACAAATCCATATGATTTGATCAAGCGTGGTGGATCCCAGATCATTACCACATACATTCTGCAAGAATTAAGCCTACGTGGTGTGCATACTTCTTCCGAGTGATGACAATGAGCAACAAAGCAAGCAAGGAATCTCAAATTTAAATGTAGAATGTAACCTTAAACTACTTGCCCATTGGACCTGTGGAAAGAAGCAGTTGCAGGTGCATATTTAGCTGCAGCAGGCACTAAAAGGACAAAACATGAGGCCTTGCACTAGCCTCGTGCAAGAGAAACAGGAATATCATGGAACTAAAGCAGGATATCTTTTAACTTTTTTCCCACGTTCTCAAGATGTGCCGTCTTTTTTTCAATTTCTGCTTTGTTGTCCCTGATTACTTTTACAAATTTCAGTCTTGAGCGTCTGGAATCATAGAAACCTCCTGTCATGCCACCCTTTTTCGCTACTTGATCACCTGAGGATAGCCACAATGTCAACTTATATGTTAAAAGTAATGATGGCAATGACAGCTCAAGAGCAAAATTCAGGATTACCATCAAGTGTGATGCAATCTAGACTATTGCTGCGTGCAACTCTGGTCGCAGTTTCCAGGTCTCGGCATATAACTGTCCTACCAAAAACCTAACAGAAATTTCGAAGTTAAGCAAAAAAGAACCATATGAAAGCCAAAAAAGAACACTCTTGAAAGAAAAGTTATCAGAAAAAACTAGCTTAGGTGCTTGAGGAAGGGAAGCTACATAATCTGGAGGAGCAAGGTTTCCCCATAAGTACATACATATGGCATGAACCCTCTACAGAAGTGCACTAAAGGTAAAACATGCATAAATGGGAACGTGGGAGTGAGAGAAACAGTATATGTTATCAATAGAACTGAAGTAGTGAACACCTTATTCTTATATTTTTAATGTCTCCAACATGGCATCCAATTGGAAGATGAAGATAAAATAGAATGAAATCTTCTATAAAATAATTTGTGATGTCACTCGTAACTCAAGTGATTTTGCTGGGTGTCAACGCTCCAAGCAAACAAAGCTAAGATAGATACATGCAACAGAAGAAAGAGATGATAACGAAAAGGCAACATTGGTAATGCAGATGAAGGGTAAGATGGATCAGAATTGAGCCTGAACTAAATTAACCATGGCAGCCCAATAGAAGATGTAGACATCCATTGGAAGGAAAAATAACAGGGAAGATTGAATGACACCTGTTCAAAAGCGCGACGATGCTCAGCACGAAACTTTAACTTCTTTAACAATGGAACAAAATCAGAGCTCTGTGGAACATTGACGTTCGGAGCGTGCACTCTATTCAGTGGTATGAAAGTCACCCGTCCACCTTTTTCTCGAGTCAATACCTGAATTATCCTTGTCGATATATCGTCATTTTCAACCACCACATGGAACAAGCTATTCACATCAGAAAATATGGGTTATTCAACAACAAAGAAGATGAAATGAAATGGAAGAATCAAGACAAAAAAGAAACAGAACAAGACCTATTCCCAGCAGTGACCTCAACAGCTGTAAAAAACTTCTCTTCGCAGTCAACCAGTTCTAACACTGGACCAAAAACCCCTCCAATACCATGGTCCCTGATGATTCTGCTAACAGAATTCAGGCCTCTCCTGATATCCTGAGGAAGAAAACAAAATTAACACCATCCAAAGATAGCTTTAAGCAGTTCTTAAAGTAAAAAAGGAACGCCATAGTATGACAAAAGAGGCACAGCTCAATATTTAAAAGGAGAAGGTCTAGCAATTGGAAAACCAGGTTTAAGGCTATGCTATATACTCCAAAATTCATGAAATCTGTTGCGACAATAAACACAGAGTCAGGTACGACTGATGTAAACCCATGATAAGATATCTTTAAAATTGTTAAATGTATATAACAATACACCTAAGCCATTCCATTTACCACTATCGTTGCTCTTCCCTCCAACTCATCGAATTATTCTGCCCCTTACAAGTAACCACAATTTCATACTAATGATGAGGAAGTCATACCAAGACCGTAAATGATGATCACAATCGAATGTGCTTTTGGTAACACATGATTTTATGTGCTAAAGTTGCAAGCTACCAAGCATGTCATACCAAATTTAAGGTAACTCGGGAGGCAACGTGACCCCCTTCCCCTCCCCCTGCCGCCCACCGGGCAAAGCCCGGGTGGATCCAGCGGTGGCGGGACCTTTGCTCCCAGGCAGCTTCCCCCCTCGAGCATGGGGGCTCGACGAGGCTGACAAAGCAGAGTTCTCCGAGCTTAGGGTTTTGTGACGGCGACCCCAGATCCAGAGGCCCGAGCCTCTGGACCTGGCGTTGCGAGCACGCGAGCGGCACGGCCTGACTCTGTGGGAGTGCGGCTGCGGCTGCGGCTGCTTGGCTGTGCCCCGGTGGACCCTGACGGCTGAAGCTGCGGGCCGGCACGGCGGCAGCCATGGTCGGTGGCGGCAAGGTGCAGGTGGCAAGTCCCTGTGACGAAACCACTAGCCCTGCTCGACGCGTTCCCCTGCGGCGGCTGTTGCACTGCGCTGGGCGGTGCTTCCCTACTTCGACGGTGACTATACGTGGCTTCCCTCTCGGTGCTGATGGTCCTCTCCGGCGATCTGCTTCCCCGTCTCCTATCTGCCCCTGCTTCAGCAGTCTTTGGGAGTCTATGGTCATGCGCGGGGACTGCCAGAACTGACAACGGCAAACCTGAGGGTGCCGTTACCTCCATGGAGGCGCTGTCATGGCCCTGACCGGACCCTCTCCTCGAGCACCGGGGAAAACCTTGGTCTAGTTCGCTGGACAAGGCAGCGGTGGCGTCTCAGCGGTGTTCCCTTCTTGAAGGCGCTGATTGGGCTGCATTTGGAATCCCCAATGCGGCAGCTGGAGATGGTGGCCTCCCCGGTCTTTCCGGCGAGGCTTGCTGGCAATGCGTTGCTGTGATGTGGGCTGCAGCATAGAGCATGGGCGTTTGGGGCACAATGTACGCCGGCGCCGGCATGTCCAAGACGATGGCTTCACTAGTTCTGGTCGGGTCCTGCCATCCACTTGCCAACTCTCCTAGGCACAAGGGCGGAAGGTACATTGGCCCGGGCAGCCCTCGAGATGTGGTCTTCTTTGGAGGCGCCTGGCAACGGCTGTGACGCAACATTGAGGTTCTGAGTCTAGCTGCCTCACCAATCATGGTTGGAGGCTGGACAAGGCAAGGCTTTCCGTCGTTGCGGTCTGTAGTTGGTGGCACCTCCTCACCTGCTCGTTTGGTGAGGACGGTGGTGTGGGTGCATGTGTTCCTCCTGCTGGGAGATTGTACCTGTACCTTTATTCTCTTCCTGTTCAATGAAATGGAACACAAAATCTTTTACGTTTTCTCGGAAAAACAAACTCTTACCGACGTTCAAAAAATGCCCGCAACTGCAGAACTCAGTTTGAACCTCTAACTCCCAATCAGATTATTTCAAAAGGTTGATATATCACACTGAAAAATATGTAACCACATCCATAATCCATATTTTTAGTTTCCAACTGGTGGTTATATTTATGTTCTTCTATTTCTACCTAATATTCAGAGAGGTTTTACAATGCTATCCTGAATATATAAATGTTTCAATTGCATACCATTTCAATGTACAAGATAGCAAAATGACCCATGTCGATTGATTGCACAAGTAATACGCAAAACTGTCAGTGCAAATTCAGTGTTATCAACATCAGAGAATGTGTGAACACTGAACAGTCACTAGAAATCACAAGAGTGTTGTTGATTTCTTATTCAACAATCAGAGGTTTTTGTTCATATGTTCCTGGCTAAGAATGCCTCATTAGAGTGAACACATATCAGTATATCATGTCCCCAAGAGAAAGGATAGGCAGCATAAAAAAATCACAAAATATTATTATCAATGCACAGCACTCAAACTAGTAATCAATAAATACTCCCTCTGTAAACAAATGGAAGAAATTTTAGGTAACTAAACAAATGGAAGACGTTTTAGGTAACTAAACAAATGGAAGACTTTTTAGGTAACTAAACATCTTGCATTTGTTTACAGAGGGAGTGTCGTTTTTTTGTTTTTGTTATCATTCAGTTTCCCATCCAGCAATCATTCACAGACGCATATCTAAAATGCAATATGCAAGTGTGTACATAGGAATAAGAATGGAATCATTGGAAATTAATAAGTCAGTAGCAGTGGGAAATGTTAACAATAGAACATGTGGACAGCTAAATGATTTCCATACCCCAGGCGTTGCATGGTCTAAACTCTTTTGTGCCTTCACAAGATCTTCCTTCAGCCTATCGATTTCAGCTGTCACACTATTTTCCTCCTTCCAAAATGATCTGCGAAATTTATTTTGTACTAAGTATATATAGTCTAAAGCTGCACATCTTGAATCAAATCACAAAGTTATGAAGGCTAAGAAATGTGCATACTTCCTTTCATCTTGAAGTGCATTTTTCTGCTTCGTGAAGTCATTGTGATGCTTTTGCTTGTCTGCAAGAACAGACTCTAACTTGCTTGATTCACTTCTCCGAGATTCAATGTGGTTTGTCAACTTATTAATTTCGTCTTTAAGCTTCTGACTTTCATCTTGAAGTAAGCTTTCCTGTCATAAAAACAAAGTTGCAGCCCATGGATCAGCTATCCATCAACAATGAAAGTGTGAAAGCTAAAAATAGGAATGATTATATCTTGACTTGTGGCACTAAACTCATATAGCATGAGCTGCATGACATAACCTGAAATGGATCAAACTACAACCTCTGATCCACAAATGTAAGTCATTTTAGAGTTTTACCAGTGAAGCATTTCTAAATTTGACCATCTATAAAAGAAAAAAATACTAACATTCAAATTATCACAAAACGAATTTTCAAATTTAGAATTATTTTTATATGAGGCACCATATTTGCACAGAAATTGATGGTCAAAGTACCATATTGAAGAATGTGTCATGTCCTAAAAAACTGATGTTTCGGACTGAAGGAAGTGATACACACTCTAATGTAGGGTTCAGTGCAGATTCAAGCGAACCCAAGTAATAAGTAGAATAGCACATCAAAACAAAGGTCAAGAATGAAATTTCAAGTATCAAACAGGTAACTGGTTGAATACCTGCTTTCTATTTGATAAAAGTACACGCTCAAGATCATGAATTTCTTTCCGAAGCCACTCATCTCTGGCAGCCTCATTCTTAAATTGAGTTGCCCTCCCCTGCTTTTGGTACAATATACTCAGCCGCTTCTCGCGGTCCATTATACTATGCCCACAAAATGATGCGTCAATAGGAATATCTATCAACAGGTGGAAAGTATATATGTGTATATTATATTTTACCTTTTTGATATATCTTCCTCTTCCTTCAATTTGGCCGCGTGCACCTTACTAATTTGAGCCAATTCAGACTTTGACTTTTCACTTTCTTTCCTCATACTATTTAATTCCCTTACGGCTTCATCCTGACAATAGAATCTTTTAAGTCCGGCAAAGAAACAAAGTTACTCAACATCATGAGAAAGATCAAGCATGGCATACCTTTGCTCGTTTTTCACTTGAAATTCTGTCTTTTAAATCTCTCAGATCAAGATCAATCTGAGAAACTACCTTTAGTGCTTCAGTACGCTTCTTCTCTGCATCTTCCTTTTCAGACTTGGTTTCATTTATCCCTTTAGTGGAGGCTTTTATTTCTTTCTCCAAACTTTTGACCTTCTCACGCAACTCTACCACTTCATTGTCCGCTTGGGACATCCTTTCAGAAATTTGTCTTCGATTATCATCCATCTAACAAGAAATAAATCAAATGAGGTAGAGTAAGCATTATAGCACAGCAGCATCAATGATATCGGAAAGTTTGGTCTAGAATATCTCATTTCAGAGAGTGCCTTGCACAGTGGCTAAAATCCACGGAGTTGATATGCAAGGAGGTGTAGCATATACTATGTGATAGCAAGAGAATGTTTACAGGAGTGTATGGTGAAGCATGTTACAATCTTATAGGCATGCTACAGAAGAAATACATGTAACGTCTGGCAAAGGAAATAGAGGATAGCATCCACTGACAATGTCTGAATAGAACTATGGTAAGATACTTTTATTTATTTCATTTATTTATCACCTAATTGCTCAGTTTCCAGGGGAGGTAAGATGAAAGCAATTTGCATAAATTCACAGGAAATTCACTAACAAGGCTGGCTGGGTAACAGAACACAAAACATGTGTATGAAATGTCATTTTTTTTACTATTTTATGTTTCCACTGGTTAAAAAAACAATCAATAAAACACCAGAGATATTGCTCAAGAAATAAAAAATGAACTTACCAGTTACCACACTAGCTTCATCAATCAAATAACGAAATAAATATTTCAAAACTAGTGCCTTGTATGCTTTCTTGAGAATCAAGTTACACAGCTGCTAAAGCAGCTGCAGAACAGAACACTGGACTCATTTTTAATTTTCTACACCAAGTTCTTTGGTCTTGATGCGAGAGGACCAAAAGGTTCTTCCATGAGACAACAAGAACAACAAAGCCTTTAGTCCCAAACAAGTTGGGTAGGCAAGGTTCTTCCATGAGAGTGAAATAGAATAAAAAAAGATACTCGGGTGGTCATCTGAGTGGGAAATGTTAATGGTTTGTTCATCAAAACACAGCTGAAGGATCATCTGAGTGGGAAATGTTAGTGGTTTGTTCATCAAAACTCAGCTGAAGGCATTCACTCATAAGACAGACTATTAGAACTTGCCTAACAGAACACAATAATACCCAAAGTAAACATACATAACAAAAAGGGCGAGTCTTACCGAAGCTAATTCATTTCTAGCGTCATTTAGTTCATGGTCCAATATAGTATACTCAAGTGATCTTCTCTGTTTGTCCAGCTGCTGGTACTTCTTTAGTTCCTCCTTCTCTTCATCAAGTTCTCTCAATCTCTCCTCCAGGTAGCGGACAACTTGATCAATCTGCTTCCTTTTATTGGCTGTTAATGAAGTTAATGAACATGTCAACATGCCACTTAGAAAGATTATAGAGATACTTTTGGTGATTTAAACTTGCCTGTTTCTTGCATTATTTTCAAGCTTTCCCGACGTCTATCTTCATAAACACGCGTACCACCAATCTCTTTGAGAAGATCCAGTCGTTCAGAATCTTTCATTAGAGTAAGGGATGCAATCTAGACATGCAAAAATTGTGAATATTATATCTGAACAAATCCTTGGAACAATCAGATGAATATTTATTACCTTTCCTTGCTGGACAACATAGTATGGATTAGATCGAGAGAAACCAGCGCTCTCCAGCAGATTCATGACTTCAGTTTTACTGAACAAAACAGCAATAAAAAGTGGACCTGAGCAAGAGACAAGGTACAACACTGTTTTACCGGTTTAGGGCATAAGCCAACATACCTGACATGTTTTCCATCCAAGTAGTATTCATCCTTCTTTGAAGCAACTGTCCTTCGCAAGCGTACCTCTTCTTTATCAACCTGCAGCCAAATTTCATAATTTAGAAGGCTACTGCAAAATCTAGGTGCTGATGTGTCGCTCTGGACCAACCGTATAAGTGCAGCAGAGTAGTTTTCATGATGATAACACGCATATGGATGATGTGGGTATTGATACTTTTACAAGTGAAATATGCAGCTTGAGACTGAAGTGGATAACTTTAATCAAATACTAACACTTAATAAACTAGAGGACTTACTGGAATACGGTTGTCTGAATTATCAAAAATTATCTCGACAAAAGCAGATACAACTGAGTGTCCAGCACCTTCCTGGCAATGGTTATTAGTATCAAACACCAGTCACATATTCCAAGTATTCAGATTGATCAATGAAAGAGGAGGCCTACATGGAGAAGAGCTCCCCTGTCCTCACTGCGCAGGTTCTGAAACATGTCACTCAGGACAAAGCGTATAGCTGCAGCATTCAGCATGGCCAAATTAGGATGGGAGTAGCATACAAGCGTCAATAACCATAAGAACAAATGGTAATTCAGCAGAATCTCATGTTTTAAGGCATTACCATGGAAAAAGTTTGATTTGCCAGATCCATTTGCACCAACTGCAACAAACAGTTAAATCAATGTTAGTGCACTAGCAGCACAAGAACTATGTGATGAACTCTAAAGTGGACTTCTATAATACTTACAATAAACTGATACTTCAGTACTTAACCAATATGTCATCAGGGAAGACAAAGAATGGAAATCGCTACCATGGAAGCAATAATGAAAGCATGATATAGTGAAAGGTTTTAATGAAAAGAAGTCGTCGCAAGAACACATTTCATTTATTTAATTCGAACGTGTATTTGATGGCTATGCAAATCTAGAGAACGATGCTAAAATGTCAGAGAAACACTGAACAATGACTTGAGTCTTGGATCAACATCTAGTAAGTATGCAGTTAGCCAACTACATAAAGATTATCTGGTCCAGGCCCCAGAGACCTGGAGGTGGCTGTTTGACAGACTGACAGTGACAACACCTTATGTTACCATGAGGCAGCTGACAAGCGAAACACACAAACCTCAGTACCCTATGGCCAAGTTCATTACAGAGAGAGGAAGATTACCGACTACGTTAACTTTGGGGCTGAAAGGTTCTGTCGAGGTCTCCTCCCTGTAGCTTTTAAACCCTTCGATTATAACCTGCACAGACAGCTATTACGTCAAGAGGAGGAAGCAGCGACATGATAAAAAAAGACACAGGCAAGTCATTCCGAAGCTAGCACAGTTACCTTCTTTATATACATGGCTAAGACAAGGAGAGATCACACCACCATTAATTCCTGCAAGCAGAGGAAAATGACTCGTGAATAGAGCATCAGGGTGAACTTAAACTCTACAGGCTGGCTGGCAAATGTGCGAGCAAACAACCGTGCTAAGGTGGTGTTCTGGTCTGAAGCTGTAACCGCGACCAAAATTAATGCAGATGGATTACAGTGGCCCGGTTTTGCCGGAAGAATTGGACATATAGCAATTAAGGTTTCCCAAGTTCTCCTGATCCGGCTTGAGCGAGGGGTGGCCATTAGTCAGCATCTCAGAAACCAAAAGCTGAACAAAACAGTCACAAAATGCCGCGCAGACCCGTCAGACGGCGCGACGCTGCCTCCGATTTACAGGCACAGACAGATCAATCCATCCAACAAATCAAAGGGCGGCCAGCAACTATACATGACTGCGCCAACAAATAACTCGTGCAGGGTAAGGAAGCAGCAGCCCGAAGTGCGCATCCTACTGCACTACACTACACTAGACTACACACCCGCGCGTAAACCACTCCAGGAACCCAGGAATTATCCACCACAAAGTAACCCGGACCCGCGAATCGCCGTTCCACCCGCGGCCGCAAGAAGGAGCCCGGGGCCCGGAGCCCGCCCATCAGATTCGGACCTGGCGGGGCTAGCTAGGGTTTAGGGCGCGGGGCGGGTGCTCGCCCGCGCGGGAAGCCGGCGGGGGGAGAGGCGGGGGGCTCGCGAGGGGCGCGGCGCGGAGCTGCGGGACCGGAAACCCTAGCTAGCTAGCCTGGCTCGGGCGCGCCCGGGTTTGGCGGCGGAGGGGCGAGCCCTGGAGCCTGCATCGAGGGCCCCGTGGTACGCGCTCGAACCGCGGCGGCGGCGGCGGCGGAGGAGGGAGAG
>CBMN010136646.1:0-14047 GCA_000582825.1 Hordeum pubiflorum | reverse complement strand
CCAACCGGGACTAAAGGTCCCCGGCACATCGCGGGCACAGCCGGCCACGTGTCCGGGATTTATCCCGGTTCGTGGCCAACCGAGACTAAAGGGTGGGGGCCTTTAGTCCCTATTTATTAGTCCCGGTTGGGAAACCGGGACTATAGGCCCTTCCCAACCGGGACTAGTGGCCTGTTCTGTACTAGTGTATGCACGGTGAGTCCAGATCCAAGATCTCGACGACTTCACTCCTACATACGTGTTACCCTACTTTATTATGAGTAGGTTCAATCCTACTAATTTTCACGGTGAATTACGAAAATGCATGGTCAATCAATCCTACATACGCGTTACCCTACATACGACTTCAATCCTACATACGTGTGGTAAAATATAAAACAGGGAATTAAGATCTAAACTTTCCATGGCGAATTACTAAAATGTGCCATCATTCATGAAATAATTTTGACATGGTTCATAATTAAAAAGCAATCCGTCGTTAATTAATTTAAAAATGCATGGTCAATGACTCAAATTTGCACAAACCATAAACGAATTACTTAAATTTGCCATGATACATGCACTAAAATTTTCCATGGTTCATACAAAAAATAATTTTCATGGTCAAAAATACTAAAATTTCCATTATCTATAAACTAAAATTGCCATGATATATAAACTAAATTTGCTATGATGAAGACTAAGAATTGTCATGATCAATGACATAATTTTGCCATGGTTAATTACTAAAAAATTCCAATGTTATTTACTAAAATTTGCCATGAAAAGTAGTTGAAAATACAACGGTAGCTTTAAATCTAGAAGAAAAATATATATATATAACATATCATGGCAAATTTAGTATAAATTATATGGCAAATACAGTGTAAACATCATGGCAACTTTTGGTCCAAAAAAGTCAACAAAACATATCAATATTTGATCTAGTTTTAAAGATCTCTTCGAGATAGATTTAATGGTGAAAACGACTTTTTAGTTGGATTTTTTAATTAAGAGATAAAACATATTTAGTCCGAAAAACCAAACAGATTCCGTTGATCTCATATGTATGATGTGGCAAGATAGGTAGGGATGGGAGTGTTTGGACCATGTTACTTAGTGTCATACGTGTAGGCGTTATTATTTAGGTAGTTTTTTACCTAGTTATGCATCGAAACCGGTCACTCCATCACTTTTTCTGTTCCGGTCTTAATGAAGTCCCCCTTGCATTGTAATACACGAAAAGAAAAAGAAGTTGCACACTTGTGAGGTTCCAAATATGAGAGCAGTAAGCAAGCGGAGAAATGGAGACCGAGTCACTTCCATGAAACGCATGAAAAAAACTCCGTTAAACAGACAGACATACACCTTGTCCACGTGACGTGCATGTGGAGTCATCACCGAGACTTTGTGGCTTTGCATTTCTTATTCTAGGAATCGGCGAGTCAGAACGTTGCTACTATCAAAGCTTTTTCGTGAAAGCCTTCTTGGCGCACTTTATTGCGAATTAAACAACGATACATGGTTCAGTACATCCGAAACAATAAAACTAGGGCCGTTGCCGTCCCGAAAAACAGTAGAATTTGTAACAAAAGCATCTTTAGTTAAATTGTGCGCCTCATAGTTTGCTTCCCGGTTGCAGTGATGCATCGATATTGATATAATCCTGGAGGCAATTTGAAAGCAATCCGCTAGTACAGCTGCATACGGAGACCAAACTTGGATTGTGCATGGGGACTGATGGCTAATCTGTTGCAACACAAATCTCTGAAAGTTACTTGTTTCTGAATAGAAGGACCGACAGCGTGCACCTGTTCACATACGGTTCAGTAGTTTCAGTTTGTGTTTTCTGTTGCAGTTTTCAGTTAGACTGTTAGCTAGATTTGCTCGCCTGACCGATTCATGGGATGGCATGATCTTCACGGTTTGTGCGGGCAAAGTAGTGCTCGATCCTAGCTAGGCGTCGTGGGATGGCATGACCAGTAAGCCAGCTGACGAAGAGGGCGTTTCCGTTGTATTTAGACAGCCGTTTTGAGCTCGGCGGAAATAACAGAACAAGCACGTAAAGCTGTGACAATTAGCAGTGCAAACTACCATCTCCTACCTCTTGTTTTTCGTCTGATTGTTCGTTCCTCTGGTCGATCTTCCCAGCATCTGCAACAACAAGTGGCATCAGAGCCTAGGTGGTGTTCGATCCATCCTGGGCGCTGCCGGTGTTTCATCAGCCGGAGAGAAGGCTGGAAGCGAGTAGGAGAAAGCGAAGAAACAACAAGAGGATGAGCAGGCCGCTGCGAAGGCAGCGGTGTTGGAGGAAACTCTGGCGCGTCTCTACATGGGAACGGATCGGGGGTGCGCGTCATCGAGCGCATCGTGTACCGCGGCGGCAGCAGCGGACCCCGATGATACTCACGTGTACAAACTACGCTGATTGGGCCAAGTTCGCCAAGCTGCAGCTGCAGGCCGACGAACTCTGGCGCTTGGTGGAAACCGGCTAGGGCACGGGTCGTGATGACCGACGCCATGATCGCCCTGCTAAGGGGAGTACCGCCGGAGCTGGTGCGAATCCTGGGCGGCAAGGCCACGACAAAACAGGCCTTCGACACCCTGAAGACCATGCGGGTCGGTGTCGAGCGCGTGCGGGAGGCCAAGGCACAAATCCGCCGCTCGAAGTACGTAGGGCTGCGGTACAAGGATAGAGAGGGCATAGAGTCGTACGTCATGCAGCTCAGGACGGTCATCGACGAGCTCGAGGCCCTCAGCGATCCGGTGGACAAACACTACGTGGTCCTCAAGGTCCTGCGGACGGTGCCGCGGCCGTGGCGATCGAGTAGCTGGCGGACACGAAACGACTCTCTCTCTCTCTCTCTCTCTCGGAGCTCTGCGGCCGCCTACTTGTCATCAAGGAGCGCGAGCGCGAGGAAACACCCGCGCCTAACGTGCAACTGATGTTCACCGCCAATGAGTGGCTGGCACGCCAAAAACAACAAGATCAAGGCGCCGGCTCGTCAGGTAGTGGAGACCGACGAGGGTGCGGCAATGGAAAACCAAAGAACTTCCAAGGCGGTGGCGCGCGCTGGCCACGGCAACATGAGCGCGGCGACACCCAAACGCAAGGGCGACTGCGGCTACTACGGCATCCCAGGGCACTGGGCCAAAGAGTGTCGTAAGAAAGAAAGGGATTGCGAGCAACAACAACATGAGCAGCAGGCGAACGTTGCCAGGTTGACATCGAGCAATCTGGGTTACTACTTGCCGCCTGTGTTGCAGAGGATGGCATGGATGCAGTCACCGTCGAGCCTGAACAGGTATTGAAGCAAGTTCATCCGAATGAGGCGCGAGTCGTTCCGGTGTTAACTGATGATGAAAGGTAGTACCTCAACACGGGCCACTAACCACATGACGGAGCGTCGTGATCTGCTCTCCAAGATCGACGAAACAATCCGGGGAACGCTGCGTTTTGGCGACGGCTCCGTTGTGCAAATCCTTGGCCGTGGAGTCATGCGGTTTTCATGCCGAGGGGATGAGCACCGCGCACTCGCGGACGTGTACTACATCCCGCAACTATGCACAAAAATTGTAAGTCTGGGGAATTGGATGAGAACGGATGCAAACCCGTAATTCAGAATGGGGAACTCTGTCTTTATGACAGACAAAAGATGCTCCTGGCACGGGTGCGGCGCACGAGCAACTCACTGTACGTCGTGGCTCTGAACTTGGCCGCCCCAGTGTGTCTGCTCGCCGGAGCCACGGACGAGGGTTGGAAGTGGTATGCCAGGCTCAGGCATCTGCACTTCCGCACGCTGCACGACCTCGGAGCGAAGAGCATGGTCCGCGAGATGCCAACGATTGCCCACGTCGAGCAATTCTGCAAGGGCTGCATTTTGAGAAAGATTAACCGCACCCCGTTGTCGCACAATACAGCGTATCGCGCCGAGCGGCCCCTCAACCTCGCCCACGGCTACCTCTACGGCCCAATCACACCGGCAACGGCGAGCAGTAAGAAGTACTTTCTGTTGATAGTTGATGACTACAGTAGGTACATGTGGCTTGAGGTACTAAAGAGCAAAGATGATGCTTTTCGGTATTTTAAGAAGATCAAAGCATGCGCTGAAATGGAAGGAAATGCCAAGCTCCGGCGTTCCGCACCGACAAAGGCGGCGAGTTCATGTCGACTGAATTCGCCATCTACTACGAGGAGATGGGGATACAAAGGAACACGATGACGTCGTACCCCCCAGCAAAACCGGGTTGTTGAGCGGCGGAACCAGACTGTGGTGGAGATGGCACGCAGCCTTATGAAGGCCATGGGCATGCCGTTCGTGTTCTGGGGCGAGGCCGTTCGCACCGTTGTCTACTTCCTGAACAGATCACCTATGAGGAGCTTGCAGGTCATCACTCCGTACGAGGCGTGGCGCAAGAGGAAGCCAGTGGTGGATTACTTCCGCACCTTCGGGTGTGTCGTGCACATAAAGCTCGTCGGTCCCGGGGTGACCAAGCTAGCGGACAGGTCCTACCACGGCATCTTCCTGGGCTATGAGTCGGGCACAAAGGGATATCGGGTCTATGATCCGATCGGCAAACGCATGTACATCACGCGTGACGTGCGCTTTGAGGAGGATCGGCGATGGGACTGGAGCAAGGACGGTGGCGACGCCGTTCACGCTCTCGCCATAGAGTTCACGGTTGTGTACACCGACGCAGGGTCGCCCATAACAACCACCTACACTGTGTCGTCGGGCACGACAAACTCAACCGGTGCATCAGCAACAACTCTGGAGGCGAGGCCACTTGGTGATTGCACACCGCCGTCGCGCACGCCGACAAGGGGTGCTGGCACATCTTCAACAACCTCCCCTGGTACTTCATCACTGAGGACGCCACTTACCACTAACGACGATGGATGGGTGTCTGCGCCTGACGGCATGGCCTTTGACTCAGAAGGAGTGCCACTCCGCTACAAGACCATCGAGCACCTCATCAATCACGCCGCGGCGCGCACACTCGAGTACAGTGGGTTGTGTCTTTAACCAGTTGAAGAGCCTATGTCCGTTGATATGGCACTCGGTGTGCCGGCGTGGCGCAGCGCCATGGAAGCAGAGATGGAATCCATCCGAGCGAACAACACCTAGGAGCTCACCACGCTCCCCGCCGGTCACCGTGCTATTGGTTTGAAATGGGTGTCCAAGGTGAAGAGGCATCCAACTGGCAATATCGTGAAGCACAAAGCACGGTTGGTGGCAAAGGGCTATGCACAGAGACAGGGTTCGATGAGGTATTCGCTCATGTGGCACGTCTGGAGACAGTGCGAGTGCTGCTTGCCGTGGCCGCGCACCAGAAGTGGAAGGTCCATCACATTGATGTCAGATCAGTGTTTCTCAACGGCGATTTGGTAGAGGAGTTGTATGTGCATCAGCCAGCAGGTTTTGTCAGCAACAACCGTGAGCACAAAGTTGTCAGACTGAAGAAAGCTCTGTACGGGCTCCGCCAGGCGCTGCGCCCTTGGAACGCCAAGTTAGACGCCACACTAGCGTCACTTGGGTTTGAGCAATGTCATCTTGATCATGCGCTGTACCAGAGAGGGAATGACAGAGAATTTCTGCTGGTTGGGATCTATGTTGATGACCTAATCAGCACTGGAACTTCAAACTCAGCTATGGGATAGTTGAAGGAACATATGCAAGATCTTTTTCAGATGAGTGACCTCGGTTTTCTCAGTTACTATCTGGGGATCAAAGTGAAGCAAGTTGATGGAGAGATCAAGGTCTGTCAAACAAGTTATGCATCCAAGATACCGATGGACACCGATGGAGAGTCATGTGAAACTGACAAAGAACACTGCTGAAATTGTTGATGCAACCAAGTACCGCATTGTCATAGGCAGCCTAAGGTATCTGGTTAACACACGACCTGACATTGCATATGCTGTAGGGGTTGTGAGCATGTTCATGGAGGCACCTTGAAATGAACACTCGACTGTAGTAAAACAGATGCTGCGGTATCTGAAGGGAACCATGAGTCACGGTTGCACATTTAGAGCTGGCAGGGATGACACACTGGTTGGGTTCAGTGACAGTGATCACGCTGGAGATCCTGTTGATCGCAAGAGCACAACGGGATGGCTTTTCTTCCTAGGGGATAGTGTTATAACATGGTCGTCCCAGAAGCAGAAAATTGTGGCGATGTCGTCTCGTGAAGCCTAACACATTGCGGCAGCAAGAGCAGCAACTCACGCAGTATGGCTCAGTATGCTGCTAGCTGAAATGCTCGGCGGCGAAGTTTAGTAGGTGAAACTGAAGGTGGATAACAAATCTGTGATCGAGCTGAGCAAGAATGCAGTTCACCATGAAAGAAGCAAGGAAGAGTTGAGTGTATTGAGCAGGGCAGAGTTGATGTTGAACATGTTCGGACTGCCGATCAGCTAGCTGACATACTCACTATCAATTGGGAGAACTCTATTTGCTGATTTGCGGTTCAGGATCGGGATCAGTCAAGTACAACAGACTTAGGGGTGATTTTATGGCTAATCTGTTGCAACAAAAATCTCTAAAAGTTACTTGTTTCTGAATAAAAGTGCACCTGTACACGTACGGTTCAGTAGTTTCAGTTTGTGTTTTCTGTCAGTAGTTTTCAGTTAGACTGTTAGCTAGATTTGCTTGCCTGACCGATTCATGGGATGGCATGATCTTTCATAGTTTGTGCTGGCAAAGTAGTGCTCGATCCTATCTAGGCGTCGTGGGATGGCACGACCAGTAAGCCAGTTGAGGAAGTGGGCATTTCGTTTGTACTTAGGCAGCCGTTTTGAGCTCGCCAGAAATAACAGAACAAGCACGAAAAGTTGTGACAGTGAGCAGCGCAAACTATCGTCTCCTACCTCTTGTTTTTCCTCTGATCTTTCGTTCCTCTGCTCGATCTTCCCAGCATCTTCAACAACAAGGAGTTTATCATTGAGACTTCGTTGTACTTCACCATGGATGCAAACGGTTGTAACTTCCATGGCTGCCCCATCCGGTACTGTCTCTGCACCGTTGTTTCTTCCAGCAGGCGATCCCTGCTGCTGGGGCACATCATAGGGCTTGTGAACTATGGTGGTGGCCTGGCGGTGTGGCTGAAGATGGTCAAGATTATATATGCTACCCGCTGTCAGATTGTGATGGGCAGCCCTGTTCGTGCCCAACACCTGTAGACAGTGTTCGAGCGACACTGCAGATTCTTCCAGTACTCTGTTTATGTTTTCCGATTCATCCCAATCCTACACCCACTACTATGTAGGGACAGCAGATATCTCTTCCATAACGAAATAAATTACTTCAGTTCTCCCCGCCAATTTGTTTCTGTCTAGTGTCTGTGACAAGCTTAGTCTGGAAAAGGATGCATATTATACCGAATATATAGATCTCAGCAAATATGTGATATTTTGAAGCATTACTCAGTCGAACTTCTCAAGAGGGTAATATAACCTGCACAGCCCTGTACCCATGTTCTCCTACCAACTGAACCCAAGTGCGCTATCGTGACTGTAGATCATGAATTAAGGACAGCTAATGCTCACATGCTTGCACGGTCATTGTTTATTATTACCTTCTGTACATGCTAAAATTAGAAAAATTTATTTATAAATTTTAGGTCGTGTTTCTGCCAGAAATTCCAGAGCGTCAATATATACTAATTGGGGTCTTCTTCAATACGCGGCCTCTTAATTCATTCAACGGTGTGGTAGAGTCTTATATTATTCGGTGTATGCACGGTTAGTCCATATCCAACAAGTTGTCAACAACTTCAATCCTACGTACGTGTTACCCTACTTTATTTCACATATGAAACCATAGTTTGTAGGTGTGATTAGATAAAATCTGTTGAAGAATATTAGTAAACATTTTGACCCACATCTCTTGTGCGACGAAAAAATCCAAGGGAAACCTTCAACGCCACCCTGTGGTGCCTCCCCTTGCTTCAGGTTGTATCCACGGTGGCAGCACCCTCCGTTCTTTCTTTTGACGACACAGGCAGTTCTCGGCGAAACAGCACCCAGGTCTCTAAGGCGAAAAGGTGGCGCCCCGTCGACCAAATGTTCATGCAATAGGGCTGTTGAGTCGATTGATAATATCTTCGTTGACCACACACCGTACGAGATTGTGCTCTTGTCCACTCGTTAAATCTATTCCGCGTTTGATTGATCCATCAAACAAACCACCGATCGACCAGTCAGCGGCCAGTATGTATCCTTCTTTTCTAATCTAATGTAATAACGAGGGGCAGTTGACAGGGGCTACTAGGATTAGGCTATCGCTATTTAGTTTCAATTAACAGTTAACTATAATTAGACAGAACTACTCTTTTTAATATTTTGTGGGAAACGGGGGGATCCTTGTCTACTGAAGAAACCATAATTAACAAGACAATGTAGTCTTTGAGAAAAGAGAGATGGGGCCATAATCATGCCCTTCCATACAACCTATCTTTTCATTGATCTTATGTTGTCAACTTTTTTGACAATTACAATATCAATATATTTGTTGACGTACTGCAGTTTATAGGTTTCAGTGCTTCGATGAATCCATGGTTCCGTATTAGTGGGTGTGCTTCTGTACGCCCTCACCGTTGTCATTGAGGTGTGCTTCGATGGCTCTTCTCTTCCGTGTGTCGCTGTGCCCATGCTTGTCTCATCCGGCAGCAATGCCCATCACCTACCGGGATAGGCTCTTGCCATTCTGGTGGGTGTCTTACCGGGCACATACGTACTACAAGCGGTTTAATAATACACAGGTAGGTGGTGAGAGTGAAGCACATGTGAAATCCCCTATGGATGCATTAGCTTGGAACTAGATTGTTTGTATCATTAATTCACCATGAATGCTCGGAGGAACCATGGAAGAGAGACAAGGTCTTCGAACCTCTACTTGGCGTTTGTGTCACTACTGTACATGTGCAGTGCTTCGTGATCACCATGGAAGCACATTCTTGTGTTAATGGAAGCAAATGTTCCACAATGTGGAAGGATATCCCAATGTATTTTAAAACATATTTCTATTGAACTTTAAAAAACATATTTTCCACTTTATGGAAACAAATCTATATTCGTATGGATACATAAAAATATTATCAAGATGATTTGGAAGAAAAAATTATATATTTCGAAACGTGGTCTCTAATTTTGCCCAGGCGATGCAAAACCTAATCATATGCATCATTTTTGGTATATGGAAGTAAATTATCGTTTTCTTTAGATGCATGTACAAGATTGTTTGGAAGCAAATTCCCATCTCTTTGGATGCAAATACCGATTTATTCGGAAGAAAATTACCAATTTTATTTATTTGAAACAGTCTATAGCAAAAGGTGAAAATATGTTTGAAGCAATTTACTGTTACAAGGGAACGATTCTCTGGTCATTCGAAGGGAAAATTGCGCACACTATAAAGAAAATCAAAGGTCGTGTTCAGCACAAACCTAACCAACCTGACCAAATTCAAACAATCTTCGTTCATATGGAAGCCTACCTTAGCATATGGAAGTCCTCACGCAGCCGTCTCCTCTCGCAAAAATATTAGGGTTCCTCTGCCTTTCGTCGGCGCCGCCATTGATCTGCCTCGTCTACGATGGCCTTAGGACCATGGGGGCACGGTGGATCCCGTCCTTGCCAGTGGGAGGGCTCCGCTTTTAGATGTTTCTTCGAGTTTTGTTAGGATTTGTGTCATGGTCCGGAAGGCGAGACGGCGGCGGCTCCTTGAAGACGGAATAAGGTTCTCCCCGCGTACACCTAGCATCCTTGATAGTCATGTGGAGGTGTGTCTACGGCGGATATATCTCAGGTGGATTTGCTCGAATTTGGTTGTCGTTCATCTTCGTTGATGTATCTTCAGGCTGGATCCTTCCGATTTACGCTACTCTTCAAACACGACAGTTGCTGTCCTGGTGTGCTGGTCCTAAGAGGCCTTAGCACGACGACTTCCCAACTATCTACTACAACAAGTTTTTCTTGGTTGTGGCGAGGGAAGAATGATGACAACGGCGCACCTTTGGCTCGCTTCAGTTCTTGTAATCTTAGCTAGGTGGTCTACAGATTTGCATGTAATTTTTATTATTCCTAGTGTCTGTTGTACTGCCATGATTGAAGATGAATAGATCAAAAGTTGTCCGGCAAATCTTTTTTGGTAAGTCATATAAATTTTTTGACAAGTTTAAGTCCTTGCATTTTTTTTACAGTGATCAAGTCCTTACATTATGTAGAACTTGTTTCGATATAGTATCACAATATGTGATTCCCTTTCACGAATCTAGCCAACAGAATGCACCTGATTCGATGCGCCCATTTCTCCTAGTTTAGTAGTAGAGATTTTAAAGTTCAGATGAAGCAGCAAGAAGGAGGTTCATTAGTGCT
Source organism: Hordeum pubiflorum (assembly GCA_000582825.1). NCBI lineage: Eukaryota > Viridiplantae > Streptophyta > Magnoliopsida > Poales > Poaceae > Hordeum > Hordeum pubiflorum. The sequence goes on along the minus strand of CBMN010136646.1, from coordinate 3,690 downwards.
AAAATGGATGTAGGTCTAAGGTGATTTATGGTAGTAGTTGACGGGAAACAATTATTAATTCGTGCACTACATGCAAACTAACTACCATGGTGCTTCAATCAACATTTCAGGAAGCATCAATCGAACGGTGGACTAGTATAGTCTGATGAGAAGCTAAAGATCAGTAGTCTGATCCCTAGCACTCTCCACGAACAAAGCACATGACAGGGGCTATAACAGATAGAAAATGAGACAAAAACAGAACATGATTTTCCTTTTTCGACAATACGGAACATGATTTACATTTTGATGAGTTGAGAATAAGAAAATAGACAGCCTCACAATTAATTGAAACTTCAGTGAACTCGACTTTAATACCCAAACCACTATTTCAAATGAAATATATGTTACCAGGTTTCACCACTTGGTCCGTTGGAAAAGATCAGCCAACCTGCGTTGGACACGTGCATTAAATTGGGACGCGGCAGGGTATGATCTCGTGTGCACCTAGCGTTGAGCTGCGAATTTTCTTAATGTGATGTTCGTGTTTGAGGTGGACCTTGCGATTGTGCATGTGAGTGCATCCAGCGATTTTATAGGAGACTTGTTACCTTATGGAGCATTGCGGGGATAGCTGCATGTCTTTCATTTGACCACATCTACCGCTTTGAACGTTTACATGTGATTGTTAGGGCATGTACAATGGTTGATAAGATAATTTTATTTTAAGTCTTGCATGAAATTTAGAGATGATAAAAAAAAATCTACAATGGGTCATCTCTTAGCCTTATCTTTAATAAGTAGTTATTCCTAGAAATATGATGAGACATATTATGATAAGAGATCATCTCTTGTCTTCTTTTAAATAAGTGAAGACAAACCTTTCTTTATGAGTTCTCTCTCTTCCACCTCATCATTTATCCTACGTGGTATTTCTAAAATAACACCATTGTACATGCCCTTATTTCTCTTTGCATGGGAAGTTATAATCTGGTGGTGTTGGTTTGCATGTGGCCGTCATTTTGTGCATGTGTTGTCTGGTTGTACTACTTGTTTGTTTTTCAACACATATTTGACGGCAGATGAATGCATGCAGTGGTTGAAGGCAATTTTAATGTAACAACATGCATGATGCATGCAGCCGCTTCCTTTATTTCTTCGCAGGTTCTGTCACCAGAAAACTCTTGTCCAATCTACACTTGTGATCTCGAGAAAACTCTCATCCAGTCCACGTCGCTCCACCATTGTAGGTACTTATAAAAGGATCCATCTCCGCCTGACTTTCTCCCCGACACGAACAACGCTCCACCACCGGCGTAGGTACCAATTGATTTGTCGTCGTCATCGCCGTCGCTTTGAGATGGATGCTATGCCATGCCGGACGCCTGGAGGGGCGAGCCGTTGCCGGGCCGAAGGTCATGGCCGTCAAGCCGCTGGAGGGCATCGTGGCTGTCGGGCCGAAGGTCATGGCCGTCGAGCCGCTGGAGGGCATCGCGGCTGTCGGGCCGAAGGTCATGGCGGTCGAGCCGCTGGAGGGCATTGTGGCCGTGTTTTCCTGCGAGGCGACATGAAGACACGTAGGACGGCCTCTTTGTCGCTTCAAGCTCGACGACAGCTTTGGGAGGGCCCAAGTCCTTGCCTCCACTCCAGGCGGCAAAGCGAAGGCAGCGTGCGGCAGCCTATGGGCTACTACCTCCGTCCGGGTTTACACGTCCGGCCGGCAGAATCGACAGGACCAAGGCGGAGCAGTTAATTACCAAGAAGATAAGCGTTTTCCTCCGACTTCCATTCAGAATTAACTGCCCAAAAGCAATCCCACCTCTCTCCTGCACGTAGTCCCACGCCCGCATGCAGGCACGCGCGTGCTTATCGCGGCTGCATGGCCAATCAGTCGAGATTAGCACAGTATTAAATCGTACGAGCGTGATTCACTCCTGCAACCTGATTTTTCGTGAACGGCCTTGTAAAAACAGGACGGCCCTCCTTTGCCCGCCGGACCAGTAATCCCGGACGGAGATAGTAGACCATATGTCGGCAAGCGTTTCATCTATGCCCCGCGTTGCACCTCGACGCCTAGCTCCCACCGTTCCTGTCATCGCATAGCGGAGCGGAAAAAAATCGTATACGACCAGGTCGTACGGGCACAAACGGGAGACCCACCTCTCTGTGCGACATGTGGCATACCGAATCTCAAAGCAGCCATCAATCCCCTTCGCGAAATCCCAATTTTTATAGACATGTCTAACTCCTCGGGTGCTCGCCGCATCGTCGCCGGTGCGCTCCTGGAAGGCAGCTGCAACTCCCAGCTCGCCGCGGTCCTCACCGCAGGCAACGTTCGGGCTCGTCGGTTGCGCAGCTCGCGGCAATGCTTGTCCCCATCAGCGAGTAGAAGATGCGGGCAGAGGAGGTTTTTGTGGGCAGGTTGCCATGTGCGTTTCTTGCTCCGGTGACTCGTTGTCGTTGTTGGGCTGTGCTATATTATGTGCCGTCGCCGGCGAGATGGATAGAGCTGACTATGGTTTGTATGGTCGTGGGAATCAGGGTGGGCTGAAACTTGGAAACGATGAACGATGACGCTGCTTTGAGATTCGGTATGCCACGTGTCGCACAGAAAGGTGGGTCTCCCGTTTGTGCCCGTACAACCTGGTCGTATACGATTTTTTTCCGTCCCGTGCGTGGCGAGCTCACGCCCAGCCCCATGAAGTCCTAACTGGACAATGCTCTTGGCTGTGCGACGGGACCATCCTCCATCGACTCTTCGCTACCGTGCACATGAGGCGTCGGCCGATGGCGCTTGACAAAAATCCGGTCCTCCTTTTCCAGGTTACGAAACACGTCGGCCACGGTGGCGATAGCATAGCGATGCATGCATCGTCGGTTAGACCAGTTGCAGTAACATGGCGGTGCGGCAACGTAATCAGTGGGAACTGAAGACGTACGTGCAATCGGTGGCACGAGATGGACGTATATTGTGCAACCCATGCAGCATCCGCTATAGGATGGGTACCGAGAGATTGGTCAGGAGCTAGAGCAATCCAGCAACACCTAGGGCGAACATGATTTTGTGCGGTTGGAGCCCAATACCGACAAACTCCGCCACCCGTATATCTGCAGCTAGCTGCGCATGCTAAGCCTGACATGAGTTTGGTAATTTAGCTTGCAAATCACTGGTAGTAGTAGGACCAAGTAGCAACAAGCCAGCCTCAGTGTGCTTCTGATTAGTACAGGGCGACATTATGCGCGATGTTCACGCCCTCGCTGTCGCCAGTTACCGACCGCAAAGTTTTATTGATTTTCCCAGAGCTTTTCTTTCTGAATTATTTAGCACGATTTGCTAGACCAGAACGGAAATGTTTCATAACTCATACAAACCCCATCAACAAAGATTTTTGTTTTTGTTTTTGTTTGTCAAGTTGAGTACGCATATGATATGGGAATGCAATGTGCTATTCCTTTCTCTTCCGGGCATATATTTTTTGCCTACATACAAGATTTTGCAACTAATGGTGACTGTATGTAGATTGCTACCGTTGTATCGTTAGCAGTATGAACGCCTTTTTTGTTTGTTCGACAAGATGAGTGCATGATAGATTTTCACTTCTAGCTAGATAGATTTTCACTTCTAGCTAGAAGTGAGAAAAAAAAAAACTTCAAGGAGATATCCCATGGTGTATGCTCTTTGCGGACGATGTGGTGCTAGTCGATGAGAGT
>CBMN010136618.1:67-11069 GCA_000582825.1 Hordeum pubiflorum | reverse complement strand
AAATAAAACCACGACACTTATTTTGCGACGGCAGGAGTAATATTCTAACCACATGAGAATATATGTGATACTACTTTTTTATGTTCTTGTGACAATCACAAACCGTCAATTGTTATGCTTGGAAAATGTGAACCTTGTAATGCTTATTTGTGATGATGATGACCTAATTTCGCATGATGGTCATGAAAAAGCGGTAGCTTGCCGTATGCTCTTTATTGTTAGCTTGTCCTCTGTTGACCTGAAGAAGTAAGTTTAGAATTCTTAATACATATGTCCCCAAAATAACAAGGTGAAATCTTGATGTTTCTTGCTATGAAGATGGCATCATAATTGACTTACCGATCGTGTCAATATCATCAATCCAATAACAATTCCTGATTTTCTATTGTTTGAATATGTGAATAAGTTCACTTTTTGGTCCATTTGCTAACGTGCTAATAACCTTCCTATAGCTCATGGTGGATATGTGTATGATAGTGTGATCGGGAATAAACATGAAAGAACTAGGAAGCAAACAGTAAACTATACTTCATGTGTGCATTGAGATGAACTGATTTTTAGACGCAATAACAAGTTGTAAAACTGAGATTAATCGTTTAAAGTTATATCCAATGTATCGGTAGTAGGTTACTTGAAGTATTCATCAACAATATTTTGTTCCGGTATAGCAGTTTAGCTGATCCTATCATTGATGTGAGATTATTTGGGATGTTAATTTGTTCCATCAAATATTATGTATACACATGTGGGCCTCCCACTTATTTTATGCAACAATGTGGTTTGGTGTTATCGTTGTCCGAACGGACTAATTTCCCTACCTTAAAAAATGTGGTAAATTACATTAGCTGACTTTTGTAGCAAATTGCTTGAGCGTGCGGTTCATTTTTTTCCTCAAGTCTAACGATTTTTTTTAGTTATGATAGAATGGTAAATGCATTGGTTGGTTGCTTCAAGAGTTAACAACGAATATACTGGCGTATAAGTTGCATGCCCAACAATGGACATCATATTTTGTGTCGTGGCTAAGGAGGTAACGAATGTGCCTTCTTGGCCCCGAGGCGTCATGGGCGCGCACGCTTCCTTCCCCTTCATGGCGGTGGCGACATGCGAGGGGATCGGGGCGGAGACCACGGTGGTTTGCGGGGGACTCCTCCTTGACGGACCATGGGGAAGAACGGTATGAAGGAGAGAGGGCGTCATAGCGAAGGTGAGGTGGGCGTCATCTGGTATTAAAGGAGATGGCTCCAGTGAGAAATGTCTCGCTATGATGGAAACCGAACGGGAAGGGGATGATCGGATAGAAAAAGGAAATGATGTGTTGTGAGTTTTTTTTTCTTGGGCAACATGGCGAATTGTATGGATAACCACATTTCTCTCCCAGTTATGGTATGTATCTGGGGAAGCCTGGACCAGCTGGTTGAAATTTGGGGTGCCCGTTGGGCATCCGTTTAATGTCCGAACAACCCCAATCATATGAGGGATAAATGATCTTCGATCTTGGAGGTGACTTAATCAATTTTTTGATTCATTTATATGTATTATAGTCCATAGCAATCCATGTTATATCGTCTCTACGTGTAAAAATTCACATGCATTATAATTGTATAACTCGCAAACATATGTCAAGAGCCCGTGGCAACACACGAGCACTCTACTAGTATAATTTGGAGGGAACTATTTGTAACTTCCCTTCAATTTTCTTTTTGCCGCCGGTCGAATATCTTCTTCCTTCTAGACACTACCGCATGCGCCTCGTTGCTCCGACCTGCCTAAGCTACTACCTCACTCATCTATTACCGACCGCTTATAATCTAGAGTAGCAAGAGATGGAAAAACCGCAGGTCAAAATCTCAAAGAACCAAAGAAAAACATGCAGAAGAATGGTGGAGAAAAATTCAGTTTCGTCAGTCGGAAGTCGGATAGTACGGGAAGCAAGCCGGACGTCCGGGCCGTCACCGGACTGTCCAGGTTGATGTTGGGACGATCCGGGTAGGTCAACCTGAGAAATTGCTCGGGGTGAGCTGGAAATTCTGGGGAGATTTTTTTTGGGGTGGATTCTTGTCGTTTAACCATACATACCATAATTAATTAAGTTCAACCTAAATTGTATAATGCAAATTTAAACTAGTTGATTTGAAAAAAGAACAACCTTTTTATTCATGTTCCTCCGTCTCTATTTCGGCCCCGATTTTCTAACAGGCAACGCCCCTGGCCTCGATTTTCAATTGCCACCACCAATAGGAAAAAAACACTCATAAGATAGTTAATCGTAAAGCTGGACATTAGCTCAAACATACAGAAGAATAATTTCAAATGCACAACTTTTTGAGGTTCATGAGAAATACACATAACAATATCATCCCCATACTGGAGCACAACCACCCCATTTTTAATTAAATTAGGTGCTGAGCCATTCATGAGTTAATTTTGTGGGCTTCCAAAACCATCTTAGTAAGACACTCGGCTGCCATATAAAAAAGGAATGGTGACAAGTGGTGTCCCTCTCTCATCCCTTTTTCACTTTCAAGGTTGGCTCCCACTTTGTCATTGACTTTTGCAGATATAGTACCATTATACAAAATTTGTTTAACCCAATTGCACAATTTTTCATTAAAGCCCTTGACTTGGTGAGGTCTAATTAGGAAGTACCAGTTTACTTTACCTCTCGATTTTTTGAAACCCTAAACCCTAACATGGAATTGGTGCATGCTTTTTATGTAAAGAAGGAATGTCATCAACAATATTTCTTTCCCGGCCCCTAGCTAGAAATAATGTTGTATTTTTTCATGAAGGCATTTTGTTGCACACTAAAAAACTATCCACAAAGGGATGAGATCTTAGATCCACGGTTTTTGTCATCCATTTTTATAAAAACTTCAACAAACATTTTTATGTGTGCGAATAACAAACATCTAGGCTTATATTGTTGTATCTTATTAGCTTAACTAATCTTCATTCTAAAGTAATAACAACATGCACTAGAGGAAAACAACATTATATGCCGAGCACGGAGGGAGCTCGGCGAAGAAAGAAATTTAATCAACATAGTGTATGTGGGTGCTACACTTGGCAAAGTCTACTCGACATAAAGCTGGCCGGCATGGCGGTGTATGCCGATTGCCTTTTCACAGGTGCGCGGCAAAATACTATGCTAAGTACAAACAATGGTGCTCAGCATAATGAAGTAAATTGACGGTCGAATGACAGAAACATCGTTGCCACGTGCCACGGGAGTATGCCGAGTACTATGCCCGACACAATGCTACTCCTGCAGTAGTTGTTTGATTCACTTGAAGAGGAAGAGTGATGTAGCACATCAGCAGAAACTATTTCACTTAGTTAAGAACCAGTTTATCAAACCAGTAGGAGGCAACACACGTACAACGTTAGCATCACCTGCACACAAACAAAATAATTTCGTGCACACAACAAAGGAAAGGGGGTCTTCACACCCCTTGTTCTTGCTAGCTAGAAGGTAAAAAGCCAATAGTGATAATGATAGCAAAGGATAATATTAACTATCATAATGATAGTAGATTGATAGCAATTTTAAGAACTAGTAAATATATGGAGAATGAACCCAGGGGCCATAAGTTCACTAGAGGCATTTTTGTCAAAAGCAGAATAAGAAGAATAATCAAACTACTTTTGGACAATTGACTTAATTGTGCATAGTTATGAAGATCATCCAAGGCATAATCATTATATAGGCATTATGTCTGTAATAAGTATTGACGTCTACTACTATTACTCCACCACAAGACCGGTAGCTAGCATGCATCTCAAAGTATTAAGTTCATACAAACAGAGTAACACATTAAGCAAGATGACATAATGTAGACGGAATAATATATCCAAACCCATCATTTTATCCTTAGTAGCAACAATACAAATACGATTTTATCTTTTTTTTTTGTCACTTGAGAGGATCACCGAAAAATTGAACCTAGTACAAAGCACCTCTCTCACTGAAGATAAATCAAAATTGAACCTACCATAAAGCACCTCTCTTAGTGAAGATAAATCAATCAAACTTGGTAAAAGTAGACCGATAGATCGAAGATAAATACAAAACTATAAAATTACACAATAATGAAGGCTCAAGAACTCAAAACAGACCAATGAATAATATGATCATAAATCCACAGTTTATCAGATCCCAACAAACTCAACGCAAAAGATTACATCAGATTGATCTCAAAGGAGATCATTCTATTGAAGACCAAATGAGAGAGAGAGAAAGACATCTAGATACTGCTATGGACCCGTAGGTCCTGTATGAACTACTCATACACCATCATGGAGGCAACAAGGTTGATGTAGACGGCCTCCCTAATGGTTTTCTTTTCTGGCAGAGTACCAAAAAAGCCCTCCAAATGGCCTCATGAAAGAATAGAGGCTTGCGGGGGCAATAGAATTGTTTCTGGTATCGCTTCGGGTCTCTCGAATATTATGAAATTTATAGGCCAAAGACTAGGTCGAATAGAGGATCGGGGCGCCCACAAACTCAACTAGTGCACCTACCCCCTGGACACGCAGTCAGGGCTTGTGCCCCTCATATGTCTTCTGGTGTCTCCCCGAAGCTTCTGGAGTCTCTTATGATACATAAAATATCACCGTAAAGTTTCATCATGTTTGGACTTCAGTAGGTATGATTTTTCCACGGAACAAAATCCATGCAGAAACCAGGAACTGGCAGTGGGCACTAAGTTAATAGGTTAGTCCATCAAAATAATACGAAATGACAAATAAAGCATAAAAAATGATAATATAACTACATGGAATAATAAAAAATATAGATACGTTGGAGNCGTATCATCATCCCCAAGCTTAATTGCTACTCATCGTCGAGTAGATATGATAACAAAAGAATTTTTTGATGTGAAATACTACCCAACATGTTCCTGATCAACTATATTACTTGGATATGAATATTGGGATACGGATGATTCAAGACAATAATCTATAAATTTGACATTAAAACAATGATACATAAACATGCAAGTAAAGAATTTATTGCCTTCCGCAATAATGATGTTCAAAAAACTGATCCACGTTCGCTTGTTTGTGCTAGTTTTCTTCTTGCCTTGACATTAGATGGGAAACTAGACGGAAGTGTCATAAAGGTAATAAAATTTAGACTCGATATTAGATACAGAAGAAAGAGTTCTTTAGTGTCAAGAGGAATTTAAAAGTGTTAAATAAGAAATTTGAGAACGGTATTTTGGAGCTCGGCCTCCATGGAGGCCGTTTGTTTCTAAAAATTCAAAATTCATACTTTTTGGTTTCATAAAAATCAGAAAAAAAGTACAAGTATACAAAGATGTGATGCGTACGTGCATAAATTTTTAGGATGAAATACATGAGGACACGATCTATGCAAAAAAAAAAAAAATCCATGGACTTTTGATATAGTATCATGTATTGAAAAGCCACAAATTTGTGTTTTTTTTGCACAACCCTCAATTCAACCTATTTCGGCCTGAAAATGTACACACATGTGCCTCCATGTATATCTGTATTTGTTTTCAGAATTTTTTACACATAAAAATATGAAATTTAATGAATTTTGTATTTATTAAAAACCGGCCTCCATGGAGGCCGAGCTCCAAAAGCAAATTTAAAAAAATTATTTCTTCTTCTTAGATAAGACTTCCACATGCATGATCATCACGTGACAGGCACAACAGATAGGCAGCTTGCTACACGATCGAGGCGTCATGTTAGACATACTCACAACTGCAAAAAGTCCATTCTAAACCCCGAACTTCTAGAGGTTTGGTGAAATAAACCCTCAAATCGAAATCACAGTCGATTGCATCCTGAACTATGCAATCCCGGTCTAAATTAAACCCTGGAATCGTTTGGCAAACCAGGATTGTTGACGTATGGCCGGGGTTGATGCCATTTCGCACTGTTCCTCGTTGAGCCGACCCGTTTTAGATTTTTGTCCTTTTTAAAAATGCGCAGTTTTCTTTTTCGATACCTGGCTGTTCCGGGTTTTCCTATTTGGCGCTGCAGGCACCAAGTTTGTATGCAATTTTGTAAACTGGCGCCTGCAGACCTCTTTCTCTTCGGCTTTCTAAAAAGGTAAATTAAACCCTGGAATCGTTTGGCAAACCAGGATTGTTGACGTATGGCCGGGGTTGATGCCATTTCGCACTGTTCCTCATTGAGCCGACCCGTTTTAGATTTTTGTCCTTTGTAAAAACGCGCAGTTTTCTTTTTCGATACCTGCTGTGCCAGGTTTTCTTATTTGGCGCTGCAGGCGCCAGTTTGTATCCAATTGTGTAGACTGGCGCCTGCAGACCTCTTTCTCTTTGGCTTTCTAAAAAGGAAAAAATGGCGCTCGCGGAGTGGAATCGAACCGGCGACCTCCTGTTAGGTTGTACACTGGGCTAACCACTAGGCCAATTAGGCAGGTTTGATAGATTACATCTTTTCCGTTGTTTTTTCTTCTTTCCTTTTTTCCATTTTCCATTTTCTGTCTATTTTTCATCTTCCTTATTTGATGATTTTTTCCAAATCCGTGAACAATTTTGAAACATTTTTTTTTCATTTTTTGACGAACTTTTTTGAAAATCGATGAACCTTTTTTTTCAAATCTATGAACTATTTTCAGTTTTTAATGAACTGTTTTGAAAATCGTGAACTTTTTTCCTAATTCGATGAAATTTTTTCAAATTTGATTTTTTTAATTTTATGATTTTTTTAAAAAGCTGATGAACTTTTTGCTGTTTTGTGAACTTTTCTCCAATTTGATGATTTTTTCTAAAATTGATGAACTCTTTTCAAATTCGATGAACTTTTTTGGTTTTGTGAACTTTTTTCAAGAGTGATGAACTTTTAAAAAAAAGTGTACGAACATTTTCCAATTTTTTGTGAACTATTTAAAACATTGATGAATTTTTTTCAAAATCATTGAAATTTTCTTGAAGAGGGCAACGGTTTTTTGCAGGTTCAGAAACTCTTTGCGAAATTTGTGAAGTTTCTTTTTTTAGTAAGAAAATCATGTATGAGCGCCTATTATAGTTTTTGTAGTGTTAGCGCTGCATTGTGTCACCTGCAACTACAAGTCCTAATGGTTAGCCGAACAAATGTAGGGAGTGTAGGTCGCTAGTTCGTAATTTTTGGATTCTTTTTCGCGCATGTTTATTACCATTTTGTGCTGTGCCCTTTCGTGGCTGGCCCAGTGTGCGCTGTAGCGAGCGCCGCTTGTCCTAATGGGCGCTGAAGGCGCTGACTAGGGGCTCCCGGCTGTGCCCCACATGTTTCTATTTTTTTACGTCATGCTCTCCTTCGTTTCCTGTTAGTGGGCCAGCCCAGTCGCAGGTCTCTCTGTTCATCTGTTCTTTGCGTCGAGTAGGTGCTCCCTTTAACAAGAAAAAAATAAATACATTTTTTTAATAGACAAATAAAATACAAATGGACTGGCCCAACCCGGAGGATGGATGCGCGCCTTGGCCCACCAGCCAGATGAATCCCTGCCACGTCAGCATTTTTATGCCTCAAACGATGTCAGGGTTTGATTTAGACAGAGATTGCATGGTTCAGGGTGCAATCGATCGGAATTTCGACTTGAGGGTTTGTTTTGTCGAACCTCTACGAGTTCAGGGTTGAAAATGGACTTTTTCCCTCACAACGTATGGTGTACACCAAACTTTTCCTTGATCGGTTTTGACTATACGGCTACATAATGCACTAGCCATGATATTTTGAGATCTGCTATTGCGGAAGAAGACGATATCAATGCTGTCTCATGTGCAAGTTCTTCAAGAAGATTATGGTACTGCGTACTGTACATACGTGTGGATGGATGGAGACAATGGACAGACCTCTGGCGTTGCATTGATTTGTAGTGAGGAAACTGGCAAGAAATTCTTGACTGGCCTTGTAGAAAATGTGTGAGGCGACAAAAGAAACGGAAGTGAAAGATGTTAGCTAGCTGACATGCTCCTTTGATCGATCTCTCCGTTTTATGCGGCATCCATCACGCATCACACTCGGCTGTGTACGTGCGCGTGTATTTTTTTAACACTGTACAGTGTAGAGCTCATATATATCCACATAAACTCATTCGTATAAACACAACACGGACATTCTAACCCTTCGTAGTCAACGGAAAATACAAACACGGGTGTCAAATTTAGGACCTAAAACCCTGATAGGCTAGCAATATCACGGTACTCCAAACCATCCATTACAGGTTTTGGTTCGCATGTGTGTGTTCTTTTGGAACAACTCAATATCGTTCCGTCAATCTAATACCGTCTTATACCTCCACATCCTTCTTCCTTCTACCACGCTCCAATGCCAGCCAAACTGCTGGCCTACGCAACCACGGTTGCTGTTCGGTGACACTACATCAAAACTACAAAATGTGTCTCGTTGCTCTGTCCAGCCTAAGCAGCCAAAAGCATTTCTAACCGATTCCTTACAGTTTAGAGGAGCAAATGACTTCTTATCCATGAACATTTTATGTTTGATCACAAATAAAAGTTGTTTCTAGCAGATCATCTAAACTTAACTCAAATTTCACACAAAAAAGAAAACCGGAGATAGACGCCCTTGGCACCAACGCCCTCCACCACCGCTGCCGCATGCCGGGGTATCTCCTCACCAGCACCGACAGTGGTGGGAGCTTGGGGGAACTGGGAGGATGACACGTCGCTGCGGGAGGATCCGCCGCGACCCCTGGCTCAAGACGCTAAGCGTTGAGACATGGATCGGTGCTCCTAATCGTTGGTGGGACCTTCGATGGTTGGATCTGACCATTTGCGACGGGGTGCCATTGGAGTGGATGAGGGCCGCGCTAGAGAGGGTGCGGGATGCAATGGTAGCGTTGCTCATAGGATTGGGCGGCACCGAAATGGATAAGGACAAGTTGTGGGGGACAGGAAGATTTTACTCCTCGGGTGGGCGGTCGAGTATATCTAAGAGTCAGGGCACCAAAGGTATAATTTTTTTTTACTCCTTTAATGCATATAAGAGATCGGTTAGATGCGGGTTAGAGAGCAAAACCAAAATTTTACTCTTCTAACACCTTTTAGAGGATGGGTTAGACATGCTCTAAGAATACCATTCCAGTGCTCAATGAGAACAGGGAGAAGCTTTCTGCAGAAGGGAAGGATAATTGCAGCAGCAGGTTCCATGTTAGCACTGTTCAAAAAATCGTCTGATTCAGTGATTTATCGTTTGATTTATCGTTACTCATGGGGTGACCGATACGATTATGCCTTATCTTCGTCGTTTATCTTTTGGGCCGATTTATCGCTCAGACAAGCGATTTATCAGGAATCTACCGATAAAGTAGGCCTATTCCTTGCACTATGATTGCAGAAAACTATGTTTATTTGTGATTTTTGGACCCTTTTTCCAGTATGTACTATTGCCCTATTCTGTTTGTCATTATACGATGATTCAAAAGCTAGAAATCAAGGTAACACTTCTATCCAATATTTTTCGGTGTTGAATATAGCATATTTCCGTGTTGGGAACATGGGAGTTGCAAAAAATGACCGATTAATAGTCGACCGATAAAATTGATTAATCGGTCGATTTCCGATTAATCTCTAATCCCGAGCCGACCGAGCGAAATCCTCAACATTGCATGTTAGTATGTTCTTTTTTTCTTTTTTTTTTGCGATTAAACCACAATTCTCCTAGTGGTGATCCTTGAGAGGTGATCCTCGTCAGCGGATCAGAGCGTTGCGAGAATCCCAATGCTTCCAAAGAATAGTAAGCACGACAAAAGGTCGAACTTTGGGGTCGAGGCCTGTTGCGGATGGGCCCTGTGGTTTTGATTATTTTTAAAAGAGATTGATTTTCTAGCGACAAATTTTGTGTCACTTATTTTTAAATCGTGTGCAATTTCAGATTTGGGAATTTGTAACCGGGGCATGCACTATACACGTGATTTTCTTGTTTTGCAACTTTGAAATTACCCAAATACTCAAAAACGCCGCTGCGCTATTTGGATGAAGTGAGCGCACGCGACGGAGCCGTCCGATCGCGCGGATCCATCCCGACCGCGACAGACCGCGCGGTGCCCCGTTCCGAAACAGGTGGCGGCTGGGTGGTGCGTAGTGGTGGACCCGAGGCCATTATCCCCCCACCCTCCTCCCCCCCCCACGACGAAAACTACCCCGCATTGCACGGTCGTCTTGTTAGAACCGCCCGCAGTGCCTCCCATTTCGAAATCCCCTCTCTGCTCCTCCCTTCGGCCGCAACGACGGCCAGAGACTCGCCGGGGTTGCGGTGGTTTGTTCGCCGGTGCGGGAAGCCGTCCGCGGGCACGACGTGTCGTCAGCCAGACGCAGAGGTATTTTCGGCATCTCTACGCGCGGATATGCTCCTGTTTTTGGTTGGGACGGCGAGGTTAGGGTTTAGGTGGTGTGACGGGGGCGATTGTGACGGCGAGGTTTTGGGGAGTATCGGTCGCGCGCAAGGTGGGCGAGCACGGAGGCTGTCCATTTCGTCCGCGGGGCACGACGTTGCTACGGCAGGGGGAGGGGGTATGGAGCACGGAGGCTGTCCATGGCGCCCGCGGGCACGACATTGGCATGGCGGGGGGAGGGGGCAGGGGTTATGGACCACAGACGCTGTCCATGGCGTCCGCGGGCTTGGCGTTGCCATGTAGGATGGTATGGAGCACGAGAGGCTATCCATGGAGACCACGGGCATGGCGTGGCCATGGAGGGGGGGTATGGAGCATGGAGGCTGAATTGAAGGTGTGGAGGGGGAAGGTAGAGGGGAGGGGGCGTAGGGTAGGTGGAGTTGCTTGAATCTACATAGGCAGTTTGTATATAAATATGACTGCAATTGTTTATTTTTGCTTTCACCCAGTTGCATATGAGGTGGGGGCTAGTGGTAGTTCTTCGTGTCGGCAGTTGCAACGAACTAGGGCACTAGTTGCTTTTCTTTAGAACATCCAGCAGGACTGTATTTTCGGAAAGATGATTTAGTGGCTGGTTGATTTAGTTGGAAATATGCCCTAGAGGCA
>CBMN010136612.1:0-13773 GCA_000582825.1 Hordeum pubiflorum | reverse complement strand
GGCACGAGCGGTGATGGACACACGACGTACCCAGGTTCGGGGCCCTCCGTGGAAGGTAACACCCCTACTCCTGCTGGACTAGTTGCGATGGTAGACAGATTACAAGGTTGCTCCTGGAGCTGTTTTGCTAGAGGAGGAAGAAGAAGGTAAGGCGCTCTGGTTCCTGCTCTACGTGGGTGGAAGGTTCGCTAGTTGGCCGACCCGTTGCATGGGCGAGCCCCGGGAGGCTTTATAGGCCAGCCCCCCCGGGTTACAATGCGGGTAGGAAGAGGTCCAGGGGGGCCCAGCCGGCAGCCTCTCTAGCCGGCTCGGGCCTCCCAGCTCGTGGGGTCTTGTCGTTGGTAGGGCCCGCCGGCTACAAAGTAGGTCAGAAGCCGGCGGGGTTTGCGGGATGGGGACCCGTCATCAGTCCTGCCGTGGTACGGACCGTACTCCGGGTCGTCGTCTTGCGGGGAGCCGGCCACCGTCAACGGTACGGCCGGCTGTACTGTAGCCATGCCGGAGTTGGTGATGGAGTGGCAGGCGGCGTGCGTGCACTATAGCGCACGCGGGTCAGCGTTATCCCGACGCCAGAGGTGTTGTCGTGTCTACTGTAGCCACGCGGAGGATGGTCTCCGGCGGTATGATGACCACTGTCGCCTGGGTCATCATGACTGTGCTGTCAGGCGCGTGCCGACCAGGGTATGGGCGCATACCGCCTAGCCGGCCTGCCTGTCCGAGCCGGCTAGCCTGATCTAGCCAGCCTGCTTGGAGAAGCCGGGCCGCAGGGGAGAGCCGGTCCCGCCTGCGGCCTTGTTGAAAAAAGTTGGAGCCGCGGGCTTAAGGCTACCCCGGGGTTATCCCCCCGACAACTATATATATGTATGCTCAAACATAGAGGTAATTTCGCCCTTCAATCTACACAACAATATCAAAACCCATGAATCGGGGTGCCATGGAACATACAATTTCAAGCACACGCCAACGCCATTCAGGTGTTCATAAGAACCCCCAGGATACTCAGATGAGACAATCATGTTTGCTCACATTCATGTCAGTGTCACCTTGTCGATTCTTTCTATCAACGAGCACAAATCCACAGTAGACCATTTAGCACAAAATTACATCAAAGGAAGTGGAAATGAAAGTAAATAGATGCCCAGAGCATACACAGATGTACATAGGCAGGTTTTTAATTTTATTGAAAGACAGCATATGGTAGTGCTATACTTCAAACAGATACAATACCATGAACCATCAGGCCCCCTGGCGCCAAGATATGCTTCAAGTTTTTCTCCCACGCGCTGACTTGAGAAGGGCAATCACCACCAGTGGGCAGCTGGCCTCGAGGTGCTTAAACCCCTCCGTCGCCAACACGGAATCAAGAGTAGCAGAGGTTCTGATAATGAAATCAACACACCTCGCCTTTAGCTCCGGGCAGTTGTGCTGCTCGGCTAAAGCCAAAGTTGTCGCTGCTGTGTCGACGTTGATGCCACCACAGAGCTCGCGGGCGCAGATGAGCTTGAGCCTGTCCAGTCCATACCTGTCACCGGCAGCAAGGAGATGCTGAGCCATCACC
Organism: Hordeum pubiflorum; assembly: GCA_000582825.1. Lineage (NCBI taxonomy): Eukaryota > Viridiplantae > Streptophyta > Magnoliopsida > Poales > Poaceae > Hordeum > Hordeum pubiflorum. The sequence goes on along the minus strand of CBMN010136612.1, from coordinate 12,215 downwards.
GTCACCGCCTCCGCATCCACCTCCTCCTGTTGTTCGAACTCTGGAACAGAGTTGGTGTAGACGGCCTCCGCGTCCACCTCCGCCTGGTGTCTGAATTCAGGCACAGTGTCGGTGTAGATGAACTGAAGAAGGGCCTTGAACACCTCAGCCTCCATGTCCTCGATCTCCACACTCTGCGAGCACTTCTCCTTCATGTTTCCAAAGAACTCGGCCATGAAGACAGGGGACCTTGCAGCGAGGATGAGCTTGTGCGCAGCGAAGGACTCGCCGGACACGATAAATGTGACATCCGCTCCGGTCTCACTCTGAAAGTTGAGCAAATTGCAGGTGCAAGTTAGATGATGGCAGATGCAGTTCTTTAAGTGGGGCTGTTGCATCTGGTAGTTCCTTGAGAACGTCAAGGGTGCATTGCACAGTAAAAGAATCATCCTTGACATAACCCGATGCTTCAAACTCATCTTTATCCATCAGAACCACTGTATGCGATGTTTCTTGGGGCCTCCTGAACGTTAGAAACCGACAATCTTCTCTAGATGGCTTAAATATTCCTCTCGGATCTACCAAGCAGCAGCGCAGCATCGTCCTCACAGCCCCCACGCGGGCTTCACTGAGGAAGATAAGATGCAACGTCACACATCTATCGTTGATACGACAGGGATCCCGGGACCTTGGATATATACGGATTTCCCACTCGTACCCATCGACATTCCATCTGGATTTAAAGCAATGGTCGCTGTTGATGTCCCTTGTCAAGCTATAGCCCTTGATCTTGAGCAGCCGCACAGAGCGCACCACATCGGTGAGGTTTGTGCAGGTCTTTTCCATGGCGAAGGCCTGAGAGTGGTCACAGTCAAAGCTTCTTTTGTGCGTTAAATTGAATGTTTCTGCGTGGGAATGATTGTGGATCAGTACAATTTAGCACTTTTCTTCCAATATCAATATTAAAGAAAAACTCATCGCGCAAGACCTGCGAACCAAGGAGAAGGACGACTCGCCGCGCCACCAGAGTAGAACCCGTCCGCTAGCGACGTGCTACGGGGCCTTGCTTCGGTGTCGTGACGGCAGTGAGTCAGCTGGTGTCCCTGCTTCTGTGATGCGGATCAATTGGGGCAACTCGGTGCTCTGGAGAGGAGAGGAGGGAGTAAACAGGGGGAGAAGAAGAGAGTCACGCAGCAGCAAGAATAAAGAAGATTAGGTGAGTGGCGTTGATGCATCGTGGGCGACCGAGTGAGTGGAAGGTGACAAGGTGAGATGAGAAAATATGGAAAGAAAGGGACATTTAACAAACAAAAATGCCCCACCATAAAAAGCAAACTCCCACCACCTGATCTGGCTCTGCCTAACAGTATTTTTTTTTTTAGTTTTTTAGGTACCCTACATATCTTATACGATAATCATCAAATCATCAAGGAAAGCAATATGAACGATCATGCACAAAACTAAATTACCTCCGATAGATTTTAATAATCACCACACTAGCTAGAAACTCATTTAGGACCTCATATACACCACGAGATGACACAAAAACTTACCATTTGCACATCAATCAAAACCATGGGCCAAGCTTTGCAGGCATGGGACCCGACATGGTCGCTCCAGCAGTTAGTAGTACAGAATCATGATAATTCTCAAGAAAAGAAGAAGGCCTGCACAATATACTGCAATTTTCCACCTGAACTTAACATAGACTCTACTTTAAGCCATAGGCATTCTTCGTGTTGCCCGTTGGCATCCCCTACGGACTATAGCAAAGAGGTACCAGAAAGTAAAGAACATAAACATAAGAAATTTGGTCTTAGCAATATTTCTAGCTTCTTGTAATAAGAGTCGACGCATCACATATGTCAATTTCTGAAGAATACTGCACGCTGTAAATGAGCTGCTTACACATGACAAATAACATTCATGTAATAATTTCTTAGCATTTACAAATAACGAACTTGCATGTGCTGCCATACCATCAATTATATTCCTGGAGTTTGGAGATCGTCAACTTTTGGCTTGTCCAAGTGGACCTGATCAGGAAGAGTCCATACCTGTATAAGGCATCAAAACAAACACTAAACTTGCCCTTTATCGAAAAAGAACTTTTAACAACTCTAGAAATAAGGTTCTTGCCAAGCCCTGCACACACTGGTTATGCATCACTGTGTGCACTGATAATATGCTTATAAGGAGACAATTAACCAAACAATTTGTAAAGAGAAAATGTCAGATGCAGATATTAGAGGGAACAAAGAACCTGCAACATTTTGTGAGAAAATGCATTGACTTCTGGTTTGCATATAAAATGGAATGAGCAGAAGATGCAGCTTTATGAGCTTTCCAAAACTTTACTCTGCCATTTGCATGTGTGATATTTTGAATTTTCTTAAAAAATGGAAAATATTTGTCTGAGCCGGGAGCATGTGCATCTGGATCGATTTAGCAGTTAAATTGCCGGTTACTTGTAGCTTATACCGGTACAAATTGATGCAGACATCCTATAACATGGATCAAACGCTTGAAGGTACGAAGATTTAGGATTTGAGGCAGTCTAGATGGACCTGATCATAGAGAGAGACCAAAACATGGACAGGACAACAAAATAGGCGCAAACCTTTCATGCTTAAAATACCAAAAAAGTGCATCACTGAATATTGAAATATCTTAACTTCGTTATAGCTCCACAAATATTTCAAATGTAGGGATATTGTAGGATGTTGTGGAAAGTATACAATTATACATATCAGACACCAAAAGGTTGGTTCTGGTGTTTTTACTATAAATAGCAATCATTTTATTTGATGTGAGAATGAAGGTGTTCAAAAGAAGTACCAGCATACAAAAGACCTGGATTGTGTCGCTGTGGCTGAGCAAAACATGTACGAAACTATACACACTCTGAATCATCCAACTTTATTTATCACCTTGTACTAATATTGATAAGCATGAAACCAAACCTTGGACGACATTGTAGTGAATTACATCTAAATTGGAGGAGCAATGAAAGCGTTAAGTTGCTCATAACATAACATGTATAGATGCACGTAAGTTTTCTATTTTAGATTTTTAGGTAAATGCAGACATAAGTTTTACTACGCCACACGTGGATGCAAGCACAAACAGCGACTATTATTTTTTTGAAAAGACAAACAGAGACTATGCATTTTCAATTCTTGGAGATCTAGCACTATGACTACCCTTCAACTCTTACTCACATGGACAGACTTGAGAAGCTCAGTCAGGACCAAAGGGCAGCTTGCTTCAAGGTGCTTATACCCATCTGTCACCAACACAGCCTCAAGAACAACAGGCGTGCTGACGATGAACTCGACACATTTGGCCTTGAGCTTCGAGCAATTGTGCTGCTCCGCCAAAGCAAGAGTGGTCGCAGCGGTGTCGACCGTGATGCCACCAGATAGCTTTATTTCACAAATCAGCTTGAGCCTCTCAAGCCCATACATGTCGGCGGCCACAAGCAAATGTTGAGCCGTCGCCGTCACCTCCTCGAGTGGTCGATCAAGCTCAGGCACCGTGTCGGTGTAGATGAAGTGCAGCATGGCACTGAACGCCGCCGCCTCCATGTCCTTGATCTCCACGGGTGCCGAGCACTTGTCCTTCATGTCTCCGAAGAACTGGGCCTTGAAAACCGGAGACCTTGCAGCAAGTATGTACTTGTGTGCAGCAAACGACTCATCGCACACAAGAAAGGTAACATCGGCTCCCATCTCGCTCTGCAGGAGCTCGCCGAGGTGCCCGTGCAAGTTGGTGGATGGTTGGGCGATCACTTCTTCTTCAGCTGGGATGGTTGGTGCCGGTAATTCCTTGAGCACGGTGATCGCGCATCGCAGAGTCAACATGTCATCCTTGACATAACCAGATGGTATCTTATTTCTGTCCATGAAGACCAGTGCCCCGAAGTCTTGGGCATGGTGGAAGGTTTCTGACACGCCGTACTCATGATACGGTTCGAGCTCCCTGCTGATATCCACCAGCTGACAGGCCATGCTCGCCCTCACGCCCCACTGTGTGCGGGCTTCGCTGAGAAAGACGAGTTTCAGAGCCACCCATGTGGTGCCCGGATAGATAAGGACTTCCAGCTCGTACCCATCGATATTCCATATGGACTTGAGGCAGTAGTCGCCGCCCATGCCCGCGGTCAAGCTGAACCCGTCGATGTTGAGCAGCCGCACCGAGCGGGCCACCTGGTTGAGGTTTGTGCAGGCATTTTCCATGGCGAAAGCCCTCTGCTTGAGCGATTACAGCTGAAGTTTCAGCGTGTCTGCGTGGGGACGATTGCAGATTTGTACAGCCGATGTATGCAGGGTTAGGCCGTCTAATGGAGGGGGCACAGGACGACTCACCGCGCCCGTGGAGTAGGTGCCTCCTGTCTGGGCGTGCTTTCCGGTCGCGACCTTGCTTGTGAGTCGCGCCGGCGGAGGAGACGACGAGAGGCCGCGGCTGGACTCGCCCCCGGCGTGCGCGAGGTCCACAGGTTGATCACCTAGGCGTCAGCTGAGAGGATCAATCCGGCCAGATCCGTGCTCCGGCGGCCGGATTTGGGCCCCGACGAGCCGGGCCCTGCTTATCCTATCCAGTGGAAGCGGCGGCGGGGGAGAGAGGCTGGACCGTGGGGCGGCGCCGCGGTAAAGATTGAAAGAGCGGAGGGCGGGTGGTGGGCTGGCGGCGATGAGGGGTTGCAGAAGACCGCCGACGAACGGCGTTGACGGCGGGAGAGCGGGAGGTGAGGGTCATCTTGTCAGGGCGGCGACAAGCTGCTGATAAGCTTCAGTCGTCGATCCGCAATCCAGCGGCCGCCGGCTTCACTGACCGTTTGACGGGCAAGCAGCACAGCGTGGACCGCAGATCTCCAGATGAACGGCTATCCAACTTTTACTTCCGAATTCACCGCGCGCCTGTATTGGACTGAACCTGTCGTTTTCATTCTTTAGACTTTCGGTTAGACCTTTCATGAGAGGGGCAACTCTGCTGTAATTGGGCTGAGCCCTATGCCGACGTGTTCCGGCTGGCCAAGGCCCTAGCTTTTGTGCCTCGGATCTGAATGAAATTCTCCCCAAAATTCACCATAAAATCGATTGTTTTTAGTTGAAATTCACCACAGTGGCACTACTGTAGCAGATGGTATCCAAATATGGTGTGGGAGCAAATTTATTAACATCGAGATGCCTAATTTTGACAGATCTGAAATTTGAATGTGATTGCCCGGGGACAATGCTGCTTGAACTTGACCTGCTCAGGAAGGCCAAGAAAGCATCATCACATTGACAAAAGGGATTTGTGTCGAATTTAACTTTTACGAAATGGCATCAGTCCTGCATTCATTAAAAATCAAAGAGTTGCTCCGTTAATTGGAAAAAACCGAGCTGCGCACACAAGATACCTCACGCACACCATTCAAAAGAGGGCCTCAACACACGTGTTATCATCATCATTCCTTCCCTAGAAGGTGTCATCGCCATCCTTAAACCCTGATCAAACGACTCCGACTTCTCCAAAGGCGACCGTCGACTCAACCCGCACTACATAGGCCGTATGGAGTTGTATGAAGAACTATGTTGGAACTCGGCCACCTACGAGCAGACCGCGCAACTCCAACTCTGACGGAGAGCTATAAGGAAAAACAGGCATGGCTGGCACCGTGGAAGATCACCGGACAGACCACCTGCAGCTAGTCATCGTACGCAAAAGGGACCCGTTGTCGCAGCTTCGACTTCACGACAAAAAATAAACTGAGGCAATTCCGCGAACACGTCAAAGAAGAGTCGACTACTGCAATCATTGCCGCGTCGCCGACATAGCTCCCGCCATCATCGTTGCCACATAAGCCTGGACGCCACAACCACCGTCATCCACCGGTCCGATCGCCGATGCTGAGCTCCCAAGACAAAAGCCCCAAGAGGGAATATGACACCAAGGCGCCGTCATCGTCCGATCACACAAGATCAAGGGTTTCCCCCGGAGAGGCCGTGATGGCCCGATCCGCACGAGGAGGGGTGCGGCAGCAAGCAGTGATGCCTCCAGGAAGGTCAACAATGGCCACAACTGCCGGCGTTATTGGTCACAGCACAAAGCTGGGACATGATCTTCACCCAAGATCCCACACCACCTCAGCCACATATTATCCCACATCGGTACCGGCAAGCCCACCAACCACCACCACCATCGAAGCTGCCCACCAACAGAGAAACCCCGAGATCCCCCGCAGCCAACTGCACCTCTCGGAGACCGCCAACAGCCATCTTCCATCCCAAGGCGCCGGATCCACCAACAGCCATCCGGACACAATGCGAACCGATGTGCCCTGCCGAGCACCATGCCCACCGACGAAGAAGCCCCGAGATCAGGGTTTCAAGGAGGCTCATCCAATCAAGTCCTACCTTCAGTTTAGGGTTTCAAGGAGGCTCATTCATCAAGTCTGATGCATACAATTTTCTCTGTCCAATCCACTGAATTATGTTGTATATACACAAAGGTGCACTCTGGACTGGAGTAGTCTTAAAACATTCATTCCAGCCGGCTGCTGCTCACTAAACTATTCCACCAAAATCATTTTCTACAATCTCTCTAGAGTTTCCAACTTCAAACAACACAAGACACCAAAAAGAGATGGGAAACTAGCACAAAATAGCTTACCTTAGCCAGTTAGCAAAAGTGAAAGAAATGTTGGTACAACCGCACAAGTAAATGTACAGAAACGTTGGAGCTTATTATTTTTGGAAAAAAAAAGCACTCCCTCTGATCTATGTTAATTGTCGCTGATTTAGTATCAAGCTTTTTCTTTTTCTTTTGCGGGTGCATTTAGTATCAAGCTGATGCAAAAAAGATAAACCCAGCCTCTGCAACAAGCCAATGACAAAGCATCGAGATGCACACAGCCATACCAGCCCATTGCTTCAAAAAGAAAGAAAAGGCAAGCAGAGCAACACCCAGCTCCAGGTCAGGACATCTTCAAGTCAATCGTTACTACCCAAAAAAACATGTCAAATCCTGCCACACGAAAAAAGCAGCAAGCAAATTAAGCTCCAGCCAATACTCCAGCCAACTCAATGTTTATTCCATCATAGCTTGCAGCACTAGACACACGCAGCTATCTATGCAAGCATGTCCCCGGTGAAAACACGTTGACACAAGCAGCAGGATCAACCGAGTGCTATAGCCTATAAGCAACAAGCAATACCTAAGAGTTTACATTCTGAAGAACAAAGATCAAACTACCAGCCTTGCAAGGAGAGATCCAGGCTAACAATATCATTTCCACAACTAAAAATGCAGTAACTAACATCTAAGGAAATGCTAGGGTGCTCCCTGTCAGCCAAAAGCATTCACTCAAACGACACAAGCAAGACCGAAGATCTCATCATTTCGTTTTTTGACAATCACCGAAGATCTCATCATAACAGAGCCATTGTTGCTTCTTAGCAATAATAACTGAAAAAAAGAAACAAGGTCTGAGCCCAATGGCAAAGCAAACCAGGAAGGAGTCTTGAACATTCAGAGACGGCCTGTGGAGGATGGAGGTTCCTCATCTTCTGGCATCTCATGGGACGGATGGAATTGGAACATGCTCTCTTGGAAGCGGTGTGGAGTAAGCGACATACAGTATTGCCTCTTTCCAATTTTCACCAAACCTAAGACCTCGCCATCAGTATTGCAGCGCAACACATGTTTATCATTAAACATGATCAGCAGCTCACGATCGTTAAGCACAGCCATATCATTGAACCATTGCACTGTTGAATGAAGTGGTGTTTTCTTTTTCCCTTTGCAAGAAGTCAAATAAAGTTGCCTTGATGCCTCAACCGTTGACAGGTCAATCCGGTATTTGAAAGCCCAGATTCCAGCCTTGTAATCCTGCATCACCCAAATATCCAAAGCGGTGAAACTCAAACAACCTCCTGCATCACCCTTGATTGAGCTGCCCCAGAAACCAAGCGTCCCATTCATGTCGAACAACTTCCTATTAGGGTACGCCTGGTCAGGACTGCGCATCCACCGGAATGACTCTGCTTCTGTGTCGAACACAACAATGTCTCCGCTGCCTCCAGTAATGTCGGCGACACTACAAACAGAAAAAGGACACCAGTGCAGGCTGCCACCAAGGTGGACTGGTGGTGGACAATAGTTTGAATAGCACAGTGCCTCCAGTAACTTATGTTCTGAGGAAGGTGACAAGACTGTTGACATTCTGACTCTGACTTGCCTCGTGTGTGATCCCACTGTGAGAATGTATAAGCTGTATTTAACCACCGAGAGAGGACGGAATGTGGTCCAGAGCAACCTGTATTCTCCAGTTAGCCGGTGCCGGTAGAAACCAATTATGTTGCTGGACTCGTTTTCCCGAGCTTGAGGGTATGGTAGGAGAGCACGCTTGCGCATGACCGGGTTGTAGATGTAGACTTTGTTTTGCTGTAGGAGGATGAGGAAGCCATCACAGGTGACTGCGAGCGAAGGCTTTAAATTGTAGTGTTTGAGACCTGGGATGAAGGGCCAGAGCTGTTGATTGCAGGCGCCGGTGTCAGCGCCTCGGAAGAGGACGAAACTGGCAGGCTGCCCACGCCCGTCGATGATGGGAAGCGATGGCTGGCGCCGGTGGTTTTCAAGCATAAATTCAGGCGTGGAGGTGATACTGTGCCACGATGTACTGACAGCACGGCAGCGGCCGGCGTCCTTGGGCGGCAATCGCTTGAGTATCTCGTCAATGATTACCTCAGGCAGGTCCTCGAGCAGGGTCATTCCTCTCCTGTCCGGCATGGTGCTCCGTTGTCGAGTCCAGTCAACTAAACAAAGCAGCAAGCTCTTCATATTGAATTGCTTCAGCGACCAGCTTAAATGAGGAAAATAAGTAAGAAAAGCACATACATGTTATCCCTGGAAGGTGAACGCACAGAGCAGCAGGTTCCAGCGACAACGGTGAGAAATGCGGCTGTAGACACGGATACAAGCAAGACTTGAGCGCCAAGGTTAGATTATTGCAGAGTCAAACCACGGCCAGTTTGGGCGGCGAGCTGCTCACCTGCGTTTGGGAAGAAGGCGCTCCGGCGTGCTCCCGTGGAATTAAGGGGAGCGGCGGAGATGCGTGTCAGCGTTAAGCGGAACAGCAACTTGGTTGAGTGCCAAGGGGGGGTAAGGTTGATCCTGAACCCAGGACACTCCAGACTGCAACATTTCACAAGAACAGAATCATTACAGAACAAGATTATACAGGAACAGAATATGGAAGCAGAAACTGAATCATTACAGAGCAGGTTATACAAGAAGAGAATATAGAAGCAGATTATTTGGAAGCAAGAACTGAACCGTTACAGAGAATATTATATATACACAAGAAGAGCAGATTATGCAAGAACAAACAATACAGGGGAAAACAGAACAGACGACAAACAACATTTATTTAGCACACCATTGGGAGGGTTCACTTGACAACACACACACAAATCACACCGTGGTTCAATTCTGTGGCAACATCTATCTGTTAGGCCATTTCGCAACAGCGCTCTCGCCCACAAAATGATAAAAGATCCGTTGGGTCAATGAATCGAACAGTTGGCGTGCGCCTGTTCAGGTCTACCTGCGAAATCCCGTAGCTCGAGGGGACGATGGGGATGGATGCCGGCGTCTACCTGAGAAATCTCGGGGAGAGGTGGACGAGTGCCGCAGCTCAGGGAGGATGGCAGGAGCAGCCGAGGGCGCCGGAAGTCAGGCGGCGTCGGGTCGTGGGTAAGGGCGAGCGCAGTCGGGACAGACAGAGCTGCTGTCGTCGAGTACGTAGGCTGTGCGGAGAAGACGACGGAGGCAGCACGGGGCGGAGGCTAAGCGGGCAAGCGAGGTCCCTGGAGCGGCGGTTAGGTGGTGCCGCCCGCCGGAGTCGAGGGTGGCGGAGGTGAGGACTGCCAGCCAGGGGAACGGCGAAGCCCAGCGGAGCTCCTCTTCGTGCGCTACCCCCGCTGGGCAACGTGAAATCGCGCACCCCTGAGCTGCGGCTAGGCCGGCCCATCTGTTTTTGGGCCCGGCTTTTTAGCAGAATTGGTTTCTTAGAAAAAAACGACTTTTTGTCATGCAAAAATATCAGGAAATTTTAAAAGTATAAGAAGCATTAAAAATATTAAAATTTAAATAAATCTTCAAATTTTAAAACATTTTCTTTAAATGTACAAGAATTTTAGATTTTTTTGGGAATTTAAAAATGTTCACAAATTTTAAAAGTGAAACACTTGCCTTCAACCGGCAGATCGCACGCAAGCGATCTGCCGCTTTCTCCGTGTGACGCATGTACTTTTGCATATCTTTTTCTACAACAACACGTGTGTTGCAGAATTGTCTTTCGCAATAACACATTTGTTGCAAAAATTGAAGACGAAAAAACGTAATATTTTTTGCAACATTATCTGTATTGTAATATTTTTCCCGCAACAACACTCATGTTGCATAAATACTGAAGGCAAAATGTTTGCAACATCACCTATGTTGCGAAAGATTTCTGCAACATAAGCTTTGTTATGAAGTATTCTGCAACACTATCCATGTTACAATAACGAGAACAACGTTGTATGTCAGATAGCTATACATCCGACGGTTGCTAAGGCAGCGGGTCTTTTAGAAAGATCCGCCGATCGACGCGTAGCGTGACCCATTTTAAAACATTCTGAATTTTAAAAATGTTCAAGAATATAAAAAATGAACAGGAAATAAAAAAGCCCCGAAAGAAAATTGGTAAAGCTTGCAATGGAACACATAGAAAAAAGAGAAAAAGAACAAAACCACGTACCAAAAAGCTTCTAGTACCTTTCCAAAACTGGTGGAAAAAAGAGAAAGAAAAAAATCGCCCTGCGACCTCCAACAAAACTCTTCTTCTACCAGAACCATGGTCCTTCAACAGAATTGTTTTTCCAGCTAGACTCTCATCAGTCCTGATAAATGCTTAATTTCTTTCTCGCGAGACTTGCTTGGTGCAGCACCAGGAACAAGTGAGAGGGTTTTTTCAGGGGAAAAACAATTGAGAGGGTTGCTACAGATTCAAAATTCGGTTAAAGGCTATCAACATCCGATGGGCAAATGTCACATAGTTAAATTACATTAACAGATTCTACCCATTGAGTCCTCAAAACACACTTGTAAGCAATGCGCCATGACCATATATAAATTCATGACCTAGTTCCTTCCAAGGTTGTAACCTAATTAATGACCTAGCTCCTTCCAATTATTAATGTACCCTGCCCGCAAAAAAGTTATCAATGTACCCAGATAGTTTTTTCGGTATAAATACGAAGTGACCTAAAACGTTCACATTTATTTACAAAGAAAGTATATTCTAAAGTACATTTCATCAAGTATTAATTCCATGCTAAATATGTAAAGTAATTACATGCACAGATACACATGTATGATTTCAATAATTTCAAGCAATTTAAATATAATTGCAGGTCTCATAATTCCAACATAGTCTACCGCATTTTTTTAACCTCGTAAAGTATCTCTTTATAAATTAAACACATACAGTAGAAAGCAGTGTTATCATTAATTAAAAGGGCTACAATAGAGGGGTGGCTCATCAAACCGGAAAGTAGAGTTTTGAAGTTTCACCAGTCTGGCTAGTTCATGAGCAACTGAGTTTGCTTCTCTATTGGAGTGATCATACTGCACCTTCGCAAACTCATATTTCCGGAAATAAATGTCATGATTTCACCAAAAAAAAGGAAATAAATGTCATGGAAATTTACTGGAGCGATTCCAGGGGCCGAGCTAGAACCTCCAAGTTATCCGAACTGACTCAAGTTATGATACGAAGGATTGAGCTACGAGGAAGCCATGTTTCACAGCCATAGCTTCTGCTGATAGTTCATCTTGAACCATATCGAGAACTTCATTGCATGCAGTTCCCTCCTTTATCACGAATTACATCCCACTTCGTTTTCCTCGCTCTAGCAGTCGGAGCAGCAGTCGACCTGTAGTTTGAGGTCATTACACAAATGGACAAAACAGATTTCTCAGGTGTTTGCACCTTTCGCCATTGCATAGTTGTTATGACCGGTTTACATTATAACCGGCGTAGGCCCAGTTAGCCAATCTGACCCAATTATCTTTAATAGTAATAGGGGCTTAGCCTAGTTTATTATTGCCTAGGAAACTTATATATAGTCATGTAACCAGCACTTTTNNNNTTAAGCAAGATCAATCTATTCTGATCGGCTCCACATAGGAGCCGGCGTCTCTAA
>CBMN010136567.1:0-11185 GCA_000582825.1 Hordeum pubiflorum | reverse complement strand
CCCCCCCCCCCCCCCCCAGCGACGGAACGATGCCGTAGGGCCGCGACAGCGTTGTCCGGCGGCTGCATGCCGCTCGCGGAGGAGCCTCTCTACTCCTCGCCAATCTTGTCGAGCTCGCCGTCAAGGCGGCGACGACGCCTGGCGGCTGTCTCCGCGGTGGTCACGGAGCGGTCGAGCACCCACGCCGCGGTGAGGTCCGGTGGTTGCGGACCCATTCTGGCGCCACGTCCGTCTTGACGAACGCGGAGCGATGCGGGCTCCTGCTTCACGCGGCCGCCGATGTGGAGGCCGCGGTTTTTGAGCGGCGGGGACGCCGGCTCGTCCTTGACCGGCCGGAGCGGGGATGCCCAGAATCTTTTTCTCCCATCACCTAGTTTCATCTTAACATACTAAGGAAAATATCTCTCACAGAAAGGAGCTTAACCCAGAATTGGGATCCCCCACTTTATGTTTCACACTAGATAAACAACCAGTTTAAACATATTTATTAAGCAAAACATATTGCCAAGCTTTTCTTCTGTACCTAATTTCCACCATATACCCAAGCCACCTTGTTTTTTGTGTTGAAAAACATTTGTTAACCTAACAAAATGATATTTATCTTTACCACTCCGTCAGGTAATTCTAGCCACGAAAAAATCAGCCGTCTTTCTCACCCCCGTGGGTATGGGATAAACGTGTATCAGGGAATTCTTCAGTAAATGCAGCACGGCATAACGAGTCGACCATAGCAAATGACCATTGCTTAGCATTTGGCTCTGATGTCTCGCATAAATGCTCGGCGACAGCGAGTTCCCCGTCTAACTTGGCCCATATACATCTTGCCATCGTGCACTCTAGAAGTGAGTGGCGCCGAGTCCCGAGCTCCACAAAAACCACATAAACTTGCGGTGGACATGTTTCTATGTTTTGTTTTTGAGAATCTGGACATGTTTCTATGTGAGATCTCACATTTTCGGTGGGTAGGGAGACTCATGTGGGCCGCTCGGGGCACCGTTACCTGGGCCAGAAAGGCGCCGTGCGGTGCGTAATCGGGTCTTACAGGTTGAAAGCCCACCGGGCCCAATCTGTCGCAGCTAGCCCAAGTTCAATCAATGTGAGCACCTTCCAGCCTGATCTGTAACACAGCCCGTTCATCGTTGTCCCAGCCGTATCCCTGTGCTCCTCCCTGTTCGTCGGCGCTGCGCAGCCGCCGCCGTCTTACGTCCCCACGGCGAGCTTCTACTACACGTGTGCCTGGGAGTCGGTGCCCTCTACTATTCCTCCGCAGTCTACAACAGGTGGTTCCCTTCTTTCCCATGGCGAAGTGGCGGCGGAACCATGGCAATGATGGATGATGGTCGCCCTTCTGTAACTGCTGCCGTTGGTGGAGGTGAATTGTTATCCGTTTGCCTTTTTCTGTAGCTGAGCTACATAGGCACATAACCAAGAGTGCTTGCCTTCGCGGCCACGTAGTTTCGGGCTGACCAGATCTTCACAAAAATAATGTTCGATCTAGCTAGCCACCTCAAGAACGCCCCCTCTATCTTATCCTATCTTCTATTCAAAATTTCAAATTGAGATGTACAACACCAAAGTCAATGTTAGTGTAATACCATGACTGTACAACCTTCTCATCGCCTAGGATCAAGAACTTTTTGATGCCCCATTCAAATGTTCTTCTATTATTTAGTTACTCCATTTGTGTTTTGGAATTATTTTGTTAAGTTGACAAGGATTTTTCTTCTCCCCAGTTTGCAACTTGTTGTCCAAATCAGCCAAGCTGAGAGCCCGGTGAGGTACCTCTCACTATGTTTTTCTCTTTTCAAAAGATGTCTCTTACTGTGCCTCACTGATTTGTATGCCTCTTTTTTCTTGCCAATACATATATATTGATGATTCACGTACAAATATATGTCAAGTTGGATTACATGCTACACCTGGCATGGCTCTTTGGTCAGCTGTGACTATCACCATGTTAGGCATACCGTTTAACTCCAAATAACTACATATGTTGCAGCTGATGCATCTTCATATCGTCAGGAACTTCTTTCATCTCTGCAGTTGTAATTGATTGTTTAGATTGAGAATCCAGCTTTGAATACACCAATTATGAAAGTTTTCACATTTGTCTAGGGGATTGCATTGCTTATGCTAAACTCCATCTGTCAGCTGGCATCTCTTATACATTTATCAATACAATTTTTTCTCAGACAAGCTTATTTGCTATCTTGCAAAGCTATAAAAGTTCATTTACAATGGCAAGTATGGTGTTCTATGTTGAATTTTATTTTCCATGAATTTCTCTGTAATATACAGGCTACTCTCACCAGATACAACTACTCTCAAGTATGGGTGCACATTGCTGAGAAACTACCGACACACATTTAATCTCACTGTGTGAGTGTCGGAAATAAGTCATCGTCGCCATCTGTTATGATATATATATATATATTACAGTGGTTAATTCAGGCCAACCTTGATTTGTTGTAGCAACGAATCAAGTCTTCTCTGTCATCACTTCCACTTATTTGGTTGGTTCGGTTTTCCTTCTGGTTTATCACAATGATAATCCCATAACCTTTTGTCTATCTCTTCCAAACCGTTAAAGTTCTCATGTGTTACTCTGTTTTTTTGTGCTGTTTCATTTTCTCTTCTACAAAGGGATGAATCTGAACCTACAAGGGTCTGTATTTAATTAGTAGTTCCAGCGAGTGAGATTTTTGTGCACCCACGGTCATTGCACCCACGATCAAAAACTTACCAAAACATTTCAAAAAAAATTGAAACTTTGTGAATGTGATTTCGACCAAATGCTTTAGGTGCTTGCAAAATTTGGTGGCGAAAGGACATCCGAGGAGCTCTCTACAAAAAAAAAACAAAGTTTATGCTGAAAACATGTGAACAGTAACGTGGGTGTAGAACATCATTTCTATTTTGTTTTGTATGGAGATCATTTGATGTTTTTTGGTGATGAAACTTTGCAAGCTCCTAAAACATTTTCTCATAATCACATCCACGAAGTTTCAGATTTTTTTGTTTTTTTTCCTATTTTCTTTTGAATTTACTATTCATTTCGTGGGTGCACCAAAGGTGGGTGCAGCCGCTACTTTCCCATGTAGACAAAGGTTAGAACTAGTTTCTTTGATAATAGAAGTATGCAATTATACATTGCAGTTTCCATTAGTTTTGGTTTTCTAAATTGGCATGCTGCAAACGTACATTTTCAGGTGCAATGCTAAGGCTTTTTTGGGACCTTGTTATATTTCTACAGTGAATGATCTTGAACAAGTTGACGCGACAAGGACCGATGAAGTGATGTCGTACTCTCATACATCGATGACAACAAGATGGTGCGAGTTATCTCAATATCCATTTATTCTTAGGTGGTTAATTCTAGTGATATATACACACACCTATGAGGACTGTATTATGTTATATTCTTTTGTTTCGTGACCAGTACACTGCCCCTCACATGTTTTCCACCTTTGTAATGTTATTTTCTTTCCAGGTTTGCAGGGATCGTATACTTCACATAATTTCACCACGCTTTCTC
Source organism: Hordeum pubiflorum (assembly GCA_000582825.1). Lineage (NCBI taxonomy): Eukaryota > Viridiplantae > Streptophyta > Magnoliopsida > Poales > Poaceae > Hordeum > Hordeum pubiflorum. The sequence continues at coordinate 7,650 of CBMN010136567.1, read as the reverse complement.
ATGAAATTGTGCATATCACCATGTGGAGCTTGAGAAAAGGGACTGGCTTCAGGTTCTGTCTATTCTATTGTAACACTATTTTTGCATAGTACTATAGTGCTAAATGAACAATTTTTTGGTACGGACATATGCTTGAACCCATGGGTAGAATATCACCCATAAATTACTCCCTCTGTTCCAGAATATAAGGTGTATCGTTTTTTATGCAAGTCAAACTTGTGTATGTTTGATCAAGATTATAAAATAAAATATCGACATCTACAATACAAAATCACTAAAATATGAAAAATACTTTCGTGATGGATCTAATGATACAAATTGGATACTGTAAGTATTGTTTTTTTTTAACTTGGTCAAACATGCACCTGTTTGACTTTAAAAAAAATAATACACCTTATATTTTGGAATGGAGGGAGTAATTGTTATCATCATCGGTGGAATATAATTACCCATTTGAAATATAGTTTTCAAATATGGCAGTTTAGTTCTCCATTATTTTTGCATCCTCTCCTCTTGAAGATGATATGTACATTTTGAAACATGCACCTGTATGTATGTTCTCAAGCTAATTCTACTTTTCAAACCTTATCAAATGTTCCTATTGTTCAGATTTTCTCAAATATTTATATCTTTCTTTCCACACAAAACAAGCACAGCCTAACAAACCTTCATGTGCTTGGTACCGGAGACCTTGCACAAACGCCCCCACGCCATAGCATCGGATTGGAGACCGGCTACAGATTAATAAGTCGAGGAACATGTGATTAGATAAGAGATAGGAGAAAATAATAGAATTGCCAAACAATCCAAATCAGAATAGGAGAACCATTGGGCATACATTGTGTATCTCGCTCTCGCCCACAACCTACTCACATATGCCTCACCACCAACTTCAAGATGTCATAATTTTCCCCTTGAAATTACAAATATTTCTATCATTCTATTTTTCTCTAAATTTTTAATTTTTTACCCTGAAGACAGATGGGCACGGCAACACACACATTTATGTTCTAGTGCTATTTTAAAGTTCACTTCGAAAAGCATAGCACTCTGTTTTTTTAGTGGGCTTTGCTACACCTACGTAAACATCTAACATAATTTTACGTGAGGGCTAGGTCGGCACAATTTAATTGGAAGAAAATTTCATCTGGGCCCCACCCCGTTAAAATCAGGAGGGAGGGAGGGGGATTATTAGTTTTACATAGCTTTTACGTAAGCTATTCGCAGATGTAGTATTTTTGTTTTTTTAGCATGTATAGTGTTCAAGGTTCATGTAGGATCAGGATCCCTTTCATAATATACCTGTCTTTCATAAAAGCAGTTTGTACAAGAGAAATCAGAGAACTCAGCACCCCACTCAATCTATTCGTAAGGATTTTAGTGAAATTTCAAGACTAACATTCAAGAGGGAAATGTGCCTGAAATTTTGAATTTGTTTAGCATCACCGGTTTAGGAATCAATGTGATAATTCCATAGTTCAACGTAGCACTCTTAATGTTACTCGATGGAATCATCAAGCATAGCTTTCCGATTCCATTAAATCAAATTCCATTATATTATGTTGTAAAACTCAATGGAAATCCTATTAGCCCCGTCAATATTACTACCTCTGATCCATAATAAGTGTCGCAATTTTGAACTAACCCCGATTCAGTTCAAAACGACGACACTTATTATTATGGATCGAAGGGAGTAAGAGAAACGAGCTCCTTATTTCTTTTTTGCGGGAAAGCGATAAATATGAGCTCCAGCTGAATGCTAACAAAATTAACACTTTATGCATGTCATACAAAGTGTAATTGACACCATGATTTTACATACAGTTGCGGTATACATTTTGGAGTTTTCTGCATCAGTAAACGCGAATCAGACACATACATACATTACAGTACACATATACTCTTGGATCGACCTCGCTTGGTTTTGAGTTTTGATCGGATCCTTCCTGCTTCCCTTCCGTTCCACCATGGAGGATGCATGCATGGACACGCATGCAGAGAGCGCGCGCACGGATTAATTGATGAACTAGCTAGCTAGGGCGGTGCTCCTCATGGTCATGGCTGCTCGGTGACGGACGGGGACGCATGGCATGGCATGGCATGGATGGATGGATGATAGATTCAGAGGATGGATCACCTCCCCTTCATGTCTGCGAGCTGCGCGAAGAGCTCGTTGGCGGAGGTGGTGGACGCGTCGGGCACGGTGGTGACGCCGCTGGAGGAGGAGACGATGGATGCGTCGGCGTCGTCGGCGTCGGTGGCGCCCTCGGGCGGGTTGGCCTCCTGCAGCTGCAGCGCGTACTCGAGGTTCCAGAGCACGTCACCCATGGAGAGGCGGTCGCTGCCGAACTCGCAGAGGCACTTCTCGGCGGTCTCGGCGAACTTGGCGAGCGACTCCGGGTTGACCTTGCCGGCGAGGTTGGGGTCCATGATCTTCTCGATGAGGCCCTTGCGCTTCCACTGCATGCCCCACTCGGCGAGGCTGACCTGCTCGCGCGGCAGCTGCGGGTCGATGGGCGCCCGCGCGCACAGCGTCTCGAGGAGCACGACCCCGAAGGAGTAGACGTCGGACTTGTCCGTGAGCTGCTGGCAGCGGAAGTACTCCGGGTCGAGGTAGCCGAAGCTGCCCTTGACGGCGGTGCTGACGTGCAGCTGGTTCATCCCGGGCCCGTCCTTGGAGAGACCGAAGTCGGCGACCTTGGCGACGAACTTGTTGTCGAGGAGGATGTTGGTGGTCTTGACGTCCCGGTGGATGATCCCGTGCGCGGTGCCGGTGTGGAGGTAGTGGAGGCCCCTGGCGGCGCCGATGCAGATCTCGAGGCGCTGCTTCCAGGAGAGCGTGGGCAGGCCCTCGGGGCCGCCGTAGATGTGGTCGCGGAAGGGGCCGTGCTGCATGAACTCGTAGACGAGGATCATCTCCTCGTTCTCGTCGCAGTAGCCGATGAGGGAGACGAGGTGGCGGTGGCGGAGCTTTGACAACATCTGGATCTCGGTGTTGAACTCGTTGATGCCCTGCTCCGACGACGGGTTCCCGCGCTTGATGGCCACCTTGATCCTGGACCCCTCCTCGTCGGGGTCGTTGATCTCGCCCACGTACACGTTGCCGAACCCGCCCACGCCGATGATGGCGCTCTCGTCGAAGTTCTTGGTCGCCTCCTGCATCTCCGCGAAGGAGAAGAAGTGGCCCAGCCCTGAGGTGGAGGAGAAGGTGTAGCCGCTCTTGGACCCCTTGCCGTTGCTGAAGGACTGGCCCGTGTGGATCGGCAGCAGCCACGATGAGAAGCTGTTGCGCCGCTCCCAGTCCTGCGGCCGCCGGTGCCACTTCACCACCATGCACCCCAGCCCGGCGAACGCGCCAAACATCATTGCGAACCCCACGGCCGCCACCACCTTGCGGGTGCCGCTGCCGTCGTCCAACATCCGCCCGTCCACGCCGAACTCGCCGTCTAGGCTGCCCACCGAGTTGCTTATCTTGAGCACCTCCGCGCCGTTGAGCAGCGCGTCGATGCGACCCGTGTCCTGCCCCATCGGCCCGACCGCGAAGATAATTTGGCCGTCGGTGTCGATCGACGAGTTCACCACGAAGTCTTTGTAGAAGGGCGCGGCCATGTCGCCGGTGATGGTGGAAAGGTCCAGACCGGAGATGGCCTTGCGGTCGTTGATGTACACGTTGAAGTAGAGGTCGTTCATTGTGTCACTGACGATGTCGGCGAAGAAGAGACGGACGAGGTAGTCGAAGGAGGCGTCCACGTCCACTTTCCACGACACGTTGAAGTTCTGGTTCGCGACGCCGGAGTTGGCCATGTGGCGGGCGGTCGTGTACACGACCGTGGGCGCCACGAGCTTGGACACCGGGTACGTGTCGGGGTACTTGATCGTGTTCGGGGGCACCGACACCTCCACCCCGGCCTCCTTGGGGTTCAGATACGGCCCGTCGTCGTCCCACTGCCGGCCGAGGGTGTCGTTCATGGGGCCGATGGCCGGGCCGCCGACGTTGAGCCGACACACCACCTGGTATGCGGCCTCCGACAGCCCGCTCACCTCGGCAAGCGGCGACACCGTCAGGGCCTTGTTGCCGATGAGCGCGTCGGGGGCGTTGACGACCTCAATTGCATTGATGAACGCCGCCGAGCCCGACATAGGGGTAAACTTGAGCTGGAGCTTGTTCTCCGTGGCATTGATGATGTACTCCTTCATGACCGCCTTCGCCTCAGCGGTGAAGCTGTGGAGAAGGACGTTAACAGCGGTGGTCACGTCGAACGTTGCCGCCGCGAGGTCGGCTTCCCCACTCTTGATGGGAAAGAAGTAGAGCCGGATGAAGTGCCAGCCGGGGGCCGTGAGCGGGAAGTTGTAGACGGCCTCCTCCTTGAAGACCCGTGCGGTGCGGTAGAGGTGCGACGGCACGTCGGCCTTGTCATCGGCGACCTTGATGGCGTCCTTGGCGGAGAGCAGGTTGTTGGCCTCCGCGTCGGTCTTGAAGGAATTGCCGTCCTTTGTGTCGGCAGCGGCCGTGCCACCGCAGTCGATGTAGAAGGCGTCCTTGGGTGTGAACTTGGCCAGCGGCGCGGCGCCCGCACCGTTCTGCGTGACCGGCTTCCCCTGCCCTGCCACGGCCGTCAGCGTCGCTAGTGCGGCCAACAGCGCCAGCGGGAGCGCCCCTCGGCGCACCATCTTGGGCGCGGTGCTTCTCCTCGCCACGCTGCTGTTGTGCCGCCGCTCACGTCAACCTCACCGCCGCCGCCGCCGCCACCTCGACGCGCAGCAACCGACGTCGGGGACGTCGTGCTAATTTTTGTTATTGTGGTGGCCTGGCTGACTGGGGTGGCGCCCTCTTGCCCTCTCTCTGGTTGGGCGGGGCCAATCGGAGGAGAGGGAAGGGGGCGGAGGAGACTTGAGGGGGTGGGAGAAATGGGGTTAAGCGGTGGTGGGTGGCGCCATGCCAAGTTTAAGCCGCTTTGACCCGGGCGTTGGCGTGCTATGTTTGGGGGCTCGTCCACCATTGACGCGAGTCATTCTGCACGAGACCAACTGGACATGCCTATTCTTGGAGCTTGTGGTTGTTGCTGCTGCCTGAACGGTCGCCGGTGAGGTGACCATGAATGGGGCATTTCGCTAGTTGCATGCACGCACGCACGCACTTGCATGGCGTGTCAATGTTGCACATCTTTACAAGCCACTCGCAGTCATCGTAGTAGTTTTTGAGATGACATTTCATCACACAATTTTTTTTTCTAAACTAGATGATACCCCGGGAATTCAAGTCAAGAAAATCAGCAGAAGAAGATGCAAACTTGTAAAATAATTGTGATAGCTTACATGGCCAAGACACACCTACCTAAGGCCCCCCCACCAACTGTTCACTTGAATGTGTGTTTGTCTACTCCTTGCTTGTTGCCTACGTGTCTTTCGTTAGTCTCGTCTCATACAATCTTGGGTGATATTCTGCATTTGTTACCATGACATAGATACATGCTGTAACAGCAATCAACAGTGGGAGATTTTTTTTCCAGAAACTACAATGATAATTAGTTATGGCTTGAACTGGGCATTCAATAAGGATGACGACACATGAAATTAGTAAGATGACATTGATGATAAAGAGGAAGTAAAATGCAATTATAATCCAAAACATAGAACATAATATGATTGAATCAATGTTGTCCTCAAGTTCAATTTGGCTTAGAAGTGAATTAGTACCGTATAGGTTTGAGCATATCTATGTCCAAAAGCTCAAAGAACATGACAATCTTAGGAAATAGGACTCAAGCAGAAAGATCTAAAGATGCTCACTTGACATAAATTTAATAAGGCTCTGCTTTGAAGGCTTCGTACCGTACTAACTTCCTATGTACTGTATAACACATTTTGAAAATGAGGAAGAAGGACATAACAGGTATGGTTACAGAACTCGCGCTACAAAAATATTTTTTGTTTTGTAGCATGATCAGCAATAGTCTTAGATCAGATTCAAAAGTAAATCACTAAAAAGTTCCATATGTAGAAACGTCAAGACGGAAATGTGACGAGCCTTGCTTACATCATAAAGATTACACTGGATCATCACACTTGCGGCCTGTTTGGATTTTCGTCGAATACATTGTCGACATGTCAAAAAATATATCCGCAGAATACATGAGAATAGAGAGTTAATTTTAGCAGACTAATGTTGCCCCGAGATGTTGGTGTTGCTGCTCAAATCGAAACATATCATAATAAGAAAGGTAAAAGAATAATTGATGTCCAAAAATCCAAAATCAATCTAAATGAACTCCAGCCGCATGAACCATCCAACCAAATCTATACACAATCACGAGAGAATTTTAGTGTGTGACAAACGGCAGCTTATGATGTAGGCGATGACTGAATCTTGTGTAAGGGACGGCGTCCCCAAAGTTCAGGAAATGAAAGGGGAAGCCGAGTAGCAGAGTGTAAGGATATGTCTTTTCCAAGCTTGCACCAATGTTTGATAGCTAGAGAGGAATTTTGGTTCGTGAACTCACACTAATGCCTCAATGAAAGCCGTGAATGTCATTTTTTACCTTCAACTGTAATGGTGAATCTGCAAAAGACCAAATATGCAGGATGATCTTCTGCTTTCCAATGCGTGAATACTCCAATGTCTGCCCTGATTTTCGACCTGCAATGACCTGTGAAGTGTTCTGGGAAGTTTTCCCAGCAGGATCAAACGAAAAGTTTGGACCCTTGCCAACTCTATTCCAGTCAAGATGAAGAGTGATTTGCCTATTACTCTCCCCAACTACAAGTATTCAGGTACAAAGGGAGTACCTGTTTAAAGTCAATGTACTAATACTAATTGCTTACTGAAAAACAAAATCCTAAGTAGGAGAAGGAAGGAAGAAGTTGGAGCCAGTACCATTGCCTTTTTCATGGCAACAACGGCGAGGTCTTCTTCACATCCGCCTCTCCCCCGTTCCGGCTGATCACGGACAGTGCAGTGTCAGCGCGTGCTGTCCCCGCGCGGTTGAGGTGGAAAACCTCGCCGTCGTCGGTGCGGAGGAACGCCTGCTTGTCCACCTGCACGGCCAGTGCCTTGCCATAGCGGATGGGGTGGAGACGGCACCCATGGTGCTCGTGAGGTGCTGTTGAAATCGTCAGTGCTGGGGAAGAAGAAAAAGATGCAGCCGCAACAACGGACTGGGGCAGAAGCATGGCTCGTACCGGTCCGACAGGCATGCACATGGCCCTTCATGCCATGCCACTGTAGGAATGCCGACTCTCTGTTGCGACATGCAAAGCGGACGGACCAAAGCACCTTTGGCAACGACATATGCATTCCATGGCGTTGAAGCCATTGACTCCGTTGCAGCCATGGAGGGCCAGATCTGTTGCCGCTCTGCACAACAAAAAAGATCCAGAGGCAATATAGTCAAAGATTAGGCTAAATCGAGGAAGAGAACATTGATTGATCCAGAAATCTAGTCTTTTTATGCTCCATTGATCCACCTCGTAGATGGAAGACGAGACAAGTCATCGCACGCAACCCAGCCCAGAAATCTAGTTTTTGTATGTTCCATTGAGACTACCCGTAATGGAAAGTAACATAGAGTTGTAACATGCATATGTTATTAGTCTAAGTTACTACCTTCACAATGGATAGTAACATTGAACCTTTCATTTATTAGCTTATAG
>CBMN010136562.1:0-13237 GCA_000582825.1 Hordeum pubiflorum | reverse complement strand
GTACTGGTTAAGTTGCACAAATACAGGCCAGAGTTGGTTCATCTTTTCTCAGGCTTTTTTTTGCATCATGTGCAGGTTTTACAGGTTCTGGGGATGGATGGGTTGTTGTAGATTTCGGCACATGATTCTAAGCTACAAATTCACATATACTATTGTGTGGAACGATCAAAGGAAAAAACATGCAAATCAGATTCTTATCTAGTTGGTAGTTATGTTTTCATAATACCTACAATATACTTTTTTTTGCTACATGAACATTGGTTCTTCTGCATTATGTGTGAAGTAAGACTCTCTATGTGCTCTCTCCTATATATTTGCACATTTTCTGCGTTTTGTCGCACACATTGATGCAAAAGTTGGCTTGTCCCATTTTCATAGCAAACTGTTTTAGATTTATTATTATTTCATCTTGATTTGTCTGCCATGGTTGCTCTTCCGATGGAGATCCAGACCTGGGAACCCCTTGTTTTGTGGGGAAGAAGGTGGGGGCATGTAGGGGCATGGGGAGAAGGGGTTGGTGGCCAGGAGGGTGTGAGAGCTTTGGGAAGGGAGGGGAGGGCACGTGATGGCCTGGGGACCGCGTTCAGCGTGTGGTTTTGTTAGGTTGGCGCGCGTCTATTGCAACCAGTGGAGGGCTTTCCTTTTCTGGACGGGGGGACCGAATCTTTCCTTTTCTGACCGCCGCTCGGGAATGCTAGGGAGCAGCTGGTCGCTCCCTAGACGCGTCCTTTTCTTATTTGACGAAAATCAATCAACGTTGATGTTACAAAGCTCAAGACGAGCACACAACCAGTTCAACTTCGCCGAGAAGAAGATGAAATTGCCAACGCAACAACACTAACTCCACTTCAGAGATCAGGCCGACTCAAGCATCCAGAGTAGGTCTTCGGCATCCATCGTCATCTAAACCAAGGAAGGCGTCACCTTGAGCATTCATCTGGCTGCCACCGACAACACCGCTTAAAGAGAGGGTAGGGTGTCGCATGGGAATGAGGTGATCCAAGGAGGATCGAAACTCACTAACCCTGCTTTGATGGGTACCTCAAACAAACCTCCATTGCATTGAACATATATCTCGTCTGTCAAACAACCCCAACACCGACCGCCACCTATCACTGGTCCTTCTGGTCGGTATGAAGCTTTGAGAACGCTGCCCCAAGAGGTCGACACAAATTTCATCATCGTCCGATCCCTAGGGAATCAAGGGTTTCCCTCGAGCGAGTAGAACACCTCAACGATGTCTTTTAGAAGGAAACGACCCTCATAGGTGTCATTGTAGTCTGCCCCGGCTCACAACCGACAACGGGGTCTTTCCCCGACGCTACACCACCAACTACACACACATGCCTTGAGAGAGGCCGACCAGGCCACCAGTCCCATGCACCCGACGAACGCCACAACCACCTCCAGATTTGGGCGCCAGGACCGAGATCCACCATCCGCCAGGCCACTAGGAGCCCGAGCTCTTGGACGCCCGCCCTAACGTTGCCGCTAGCCGCCGCACCACCAGCCTAACCGAAGTGCCCAACCACAACCTTCATGCCGGAGCCGCCACTCCAATGACCGTGTTTGGCACCGCCCTGTGCCGATCAACCCCCCTATGGTAGCACCAGTCGTGCATGCGACCCGCTTAACCCACCTTAGGCCTAGATTTGACCCGCCCGAGGAAGACCTCGTCGGCGCCGCCAAGCACACCCGATGAAACCACCACATGCACGAGGCCGCAGATCGACATGCCTCCAATTTCATCACCCGACCACATCCACATGTGTCATATGCGATGCCCCACCACTGTAAGCTTCTACCTGCTCAGTCCCTTGGTTTTCCCTCCCTCTCTCCATATTGATTTTTTTCTTTCATCACTGTTTTTCTTTAAAAATCACATCACAGTCCTATCTTTTATTGATTCATCATTTTTTTTTCAAAAAAGGATAACCCCCAACCTCAGCATCAAAAGATGCACACAACCATATATTATTCAAGAAACAAAATCCAGCAACTGAACAAATTAGATCACTAAAACCACCTTGGGCCACGTGCGTGGTAACATTAGCTCCACTAGGAAACCACTAACCCTATGGTAAAATAAAGAAACGAATGCAAAGTACACAACTACTCAAGAAGGAAATGTTGCACTGCGTCCATGGTGACGAGTCCAACCATAGGCCGGTCTCGAGATTTTCCTCCCCAAAGCCGAGATTCAATCCACCACCTTTAGCAAGGACACGACAAAGTCACGCGCTGACATAGTCAGATAAGAGATCTTGTGTTTCCACCGGAGTGCGCATACTCATCGTTGAAGTCATTTCTACCATCACCCCTTGTCCGGCTACCAGCGCCTCGATAGCTGGATACCTCTCGAGGAGATACCAGATAACAAGGACATCCCATACTATATTGCCTCCCATCACTGTCGCACCAATTTGATCCAACAACAACATGCATGACTTGTCGCCTCTATAGGAGCCACCGCGCGTAGCACCTGCTGACAACATGAATGACTTGGCCCCTCCGCATGAGTTGTTGTGTGTAGCACCTGCCGACGGCATGCATGACTTGGCACATCTGCAAGGCACTGTGTGTAGCACCTGCAGAGGCTAATCAAACCTGGTCTGGAGTTGGAGCGGCGTCCCATACCGTCGTTGGCCTCGGAAAAGGCCAACACCGTCTTCGGGTCCGACCGTCGCGTCGTCCACATGACCACGGTGCCATTGTCATCGAAGAACCAGGGCCGCCGCCCTATCCCCAAGCTCGTGCACCACCATCAGATTAGGATGGTTGCTGTCGCACCACACCGCCCATACGACGAAGCCGCACATCCACCGCCATTGGTGAGCTGTAACAAGTGAAAAACCATCCACACGAGATAATATCAACGCCACTCCGCCCCCACACGAGGATCGCCAGGAATGAAGATCAGTGCCGTAATCTCCTCGTCGAGGGTACGCCTTCCCGCGTCGTCTCTCCTCAAGACGAACGGTAGAACCCCGCTGCCGGCTTCCTCGTGCGGCGGTCAGGGAAGGAGGGACGAGAGGAGAGATACCTCCAAACAAAGTTGTTGGCTTCACAAGGATCTCCTAATAAAATAACCAAATAAAATGATGTTTTGATAAAGCAATAATGCTAATAAAATAAAATATTATTTGTTTACACAATCACACTAATTTAAGCAAGTAAATCATGAGCTAACATACTAAAATATTTATAATGAATGGGGGGGGGTCTGTGTGAATATATTACTCAAACCTTAACCAACTAGGAGACCGATTATAGAGAATGATTACATAGGCACCTCCACGTGAATGGAGGTGTAGCCACCACGAGTATGCAACAATCTTATCACACTATTTCGCAAACCAGTCGGTCCAGAGATGTAAGTCACTGACGACTGACTTGATAGAAGTGGAGCTAGCATTAGATGGTGATGCATTTTTGGTATTTTTTTACTTTATAAGAAGAAATTGCAAGGGATGTCATTACTAGGCCTAGGGCTATAGCCCGAGCTGCCCTAGGTCTGTCTCCGCACCCGACTTGAGAGTGGTAGCGCTAAAAACATCTTGGTTCGGAAAAGTCTTGGCATTACTTGAATCCTAAACTTTTCATCAATCGAAAGTAGGATGAATGGCCAAGAGGACCAATCTAACCCCGGTGATAGCTCACGATCCCAAAGATTTGCCACAACATTGATGGGGCAGACACTGATGTGCTGACAGACTCTACCAGAGAAGGGACATTTTGATGGATATGATTGGAGTCCTGTAAGTCACGGTGACATCTTGGACATCTTGAGTTGTTGATGTTGTTCTTGTGAGCAAGATTCACCCCGCAATTAAGTCAGTCACAAAATAGAAGCGAAACCCATGTTTTCAAGATGAGTAGCGCGTCAGAGGTTTCATCATTATCACACATGATGAGGTCGTAGGCGAGCTTTATGGATAAGGTCTTCCCATTTCAGAAAGCGTGGGTCTGGTTATGCCGACGACGGTAAATGTTGCAATAAGAGATCTTCCCACTCCTCATCAAAGCATCATAGTTAGATGTAGGAGACGATCTTTGGATTCGACGACAATAGTCATCAAAGATAAGGTAGGGGAAGGGGAAGATGATTAGGTAGTGAAACGTGGTTGGAAATGAGTCGTCGAAACAATACCAGGTGGCGCAAATGAGGTGTTGTCTACACTCCATTTATCACAGATGCAGGCGGTTGCGTCTGTGACCATCTATGCCGTCACAAATATGTTAATCTTTGGCACGTTAATAAATATGCTAATACAAATAAGATCGGTCTGGACTTCGCAGACACGTCAACTTGCATCCCTATGCAACCTTCTTGGAGCAAGAGCCCCATTTTATGCATGTATGTGACTTGTATTTTCTTTTTCGAAAGAAATGTGATTTCCAATTCCTGATTTTAGTCGACATGCTAACTTTTTGAGAGGCAAATGTTTTTTGCTTCAACAAGACTTTTTGAGAGCCTAATAACATGTTTGAGCTGGAACTGCCGGGGCCATGGGAACCCCGAGGTACTTCGAGAGCTTCACAGTATACTGAAGCTGGAAGGACCCGCTCTTCTCTTTGTAATGGAAATGAAAATCAAAGCAAAAAGAGTTGAGGATTTTAAGCATACACTTGGTTTTGGAGGTAGTTTTGCGGTCGACAGTGTCGGCCTTAGTGGCGACATTGGTCTGTTTTGGTCACGAGATGAGACTGTTGAGTTGAAGAATTTTAGCAATTTTCATATTGATGTTGTGGTTCAGGGCAATAATCAAAATTCCTCAGTATGGCGTTTTACTGGTTTTTACGGAGCACCGCAAGCAGAAGATCGACATCATAGTTGGCGGTTCTTGCGTACTCTTCATGCCCTACCTCATGCCGCCTGGCTATGTATGGGAGATTACAACGAAACTTTTTTTTGCATGTGAGCACTTTAGTAGGAGGGCACGATCTGACACTCACATGAGAGATTTTCGGGAGGTCATTGATGATATCTCCTTGCAAGATTGGACTGGTCCGATACGCCCTATACCTAGGACAATCATCAAACAGGAGAGGCGAATGTCAAGGCAAGACTAGACCGAGCTTTTGCAAATGAGGAGTTCAGGCAACTCTTTCATCACATACGGGTCAGACACCTTCCCTCGGTCGAGTATGATCATTGTTTCATAGTCGCAGAAGTGAAAGACAATCTATCAAATAGGCCAAGGGCCAAGAAACAATTTCGTTATGAAAATGTATGGAAGATGCATACAGATTATGACCGCCTGGTGTTTGATACCTGGCGGGGCATACGATGTATACCAGGGTTCCAGGGCATTGCTTCAGCGCTGGGTACTTTGCAGGCAACACTTGAGCCGTGGGGCTCAAAGGAATTTGGCTGCGTGACACATACGGCCAGTCAACTTCAGAAGAGACTGGACCGTATCCGGTGTGAGGCCATCGGCTCGGGACCGTCGGATGAGGAGAAAAGTACTGTCAAGAAGCTGAAGGAAGCCCTACACCAAGAGAAGGTGTGGGTCCAACAATGATCTTGTGTTCTATGGCTCCACGAGGGAGATCGGAATACTTCCTATTTTCAGGCACAAGCCACGCAACGAAAACGAGTGAACAAGATCCTTGGACTACGGTGGGCAGATGGCTCGGTCTGTGCAAATGAAAATGAGGACAAGGCGGAGGTGCAAGCACTCTACCAAAACTTGTATCAATCACATGGTTTTGCTGATGTAAGTCACCTGTTATCACATGTGCCTATCAAAGTGACTCAGGCAATGAATAATGAGCTTAATAAACACTACAGCCCAAAGGAAGTTAAGGTGGCATTGTTTCAAATGGCTCCATCAAAAGCTCCCAACATCGATGGTTTTACTGCAGGGTTTTATCAATGTCATTGGGATCTGTTGGGTAATGATGTGACTCTGACAGTACTTGATTTTCTCAATGGGGGTGAACTACCGTCGGGTTTGAATGACACATCCATTACACTCATTCCGAAGGTATGACACCCATAATCGATTTCACATTATTGTCCTATTGCTTTGTGCCCGGTGTTGTATAAGATTGCAACCAAAGTAATTACTAATCGTTTGAGAGGTATTATGGACGAGATCATCAGTGAAGAACAAAGTGCATTTGTTCCCGGCCGTCTCATCACAGATAATGTTCTGGTTCCCTATGAAAGTGTACATACGATGAGAAGAAGGAAAAAGGGGAAGAATTTTTCTTGTGTGGTAAAGCTTGATATGATGAAGGCTTATGACCATGTCGAGTGGCATTACCTCGAAGCAATACTGTCCCGTTTGGGTTTTAGCATGAGCTTCGTCAGATTGATTATGAAATGTGTTTCCTCTGTACGGGTCAATGGTGAATTGCTTCCATACTTCACACCGACCAGGGGGTTTCGACAAGGTGACCCAGTATCGCCTTACTTGTTCCTGCTTTGTGCAGAGGGGTTTTCCTCATTGTTGAAATATTACAATGGTGGAACTATTGACAGGAGCTTGCGAGTGAGTTATAGATCACCTTGGGTCACTCACCTACTATTTGCAGATGATAACTTAATTTCCATCAATGCAAGTAACCCAAGTGCGTTGTGATTTAATGAAATTCTGAGAGTTTATGGAGATGCTTCGGGTCAGTGTGTTAACCGTGAAAAAAGCTCTATCTATTTCAGCACCAATACTCCTGATTCTCTGAGGCAAGTTTTGAAGGCAACTCTGAACATTCAGGTTGAGGCATTCAGTGAGAAATATCTGGGGCTCCCTACTGCTGTGGGTCGGATCACAAGTGGAACATTTGATCATATCAGTGAGAGAGCCCGTGGAAAAATGCAGGGGTGGTCGTAGAAATTGGTAGCTTGTGCAGGCCGTGAGACTTTGTTGAAATCGGTGGTTCAAGCTATTCCTACCTATCCAATGTGCACTTTTCTATTAAGAAAGAAAGTTTGTAAGAGTCTCACTTCTCCTATGGCTAAATTCTTCTGGAGTAGCGCTCTTGACAAAAAAAGCAATGCATTGGGTGTCCTGGAATGAGTTGGCAACACCCAAGTGCAAGGGTGGGATGGGGTTTCGAGACCCGCATCTCTTTAATCTTGCAATGTTGAGTAAACACGGGTGGCGTTTTCTCACTAACCCAAATTCCCTATGTGCAAGAGTTATGAAGGGCCGTTACTTCCCCGACACCGATTCCATGCATGCTAGTACTCGAAAGTCGGCTTCGGCCACTTGAAGGGCGATCATGGCAAGAAGGAACGCCCTTCGTTCGGGTCTAATCTCCCGTGTGGGAGATGGTACTACCATCTCAGTATGGAATGATAAATGGATTCCAGGTACTATATCCATGACACCTATCCAAAGGCCACCGAACACCAATATTGAGCGTGTGTCTGATCTCATTGATACAACAAATTGGTCTTGGAAATAGGATGTGATTAGGGATAATTTCATTGCTCCAGATACCGTGGCCATACTTAACATTCCTATTCGGCAAGGAGGAGGCGATGATTTTCTTGCATGGGCATTTGAGAAATCAAGGAACTACACTGTGAAGTCCGCGTACTGTGCTCTCGTGACTCAGAAAGAGCGATTTGCTTTAGAGGAAGGGACGGCTACCGGGACCTCAGAGGACCCTTGTGGAAATTGAATGTTATTATGAAAGTGAGAGTTTTCTGGTGGAGAGTGCTACGTGGGATTCTTCCAGACGAGGCTACTCTCAATTATCGACACATTGCAGAGATCCGTCGATACAAAGTGTGTCTAACTATGGATGAGGATCTGAAACATGCACTAATACACTGCTCACACGCCAAGCGCTTCTGGGAGGAGGCGTGGGCATGGTTGGGTATTCGGCTCCCTCGACTACATCCGGACTCCTGGGCAAGAGACATCACATGTGATCCTCGACTCACTGCCGATGATCGTGCTAAGATCACTACTATAATCAGGGACTGATCCAGGGGGGCGTGCTGGGGCCATGGCCCCCCCCCCCATGGTTGAAATTTTTGCTAATATACCCCCTAAATTTCATGGAGAAATTACAAATACACCCTTCAAATTAGTGTTTGCCCCCCCCTAAAGTTTGCTTGTTTGTATTTGGCCCCCTCTTTCATGAATCCTGGCTCCGTCCCTGACTATAATGTGGTCCATCTGGCAGTCCCGAAACCGCATCAAGCATGGCGAGGAAGGGAGGGATCCCACGACGATGATTAGAGCTACAAAGGAGACTATTGCTCTCCTTCAGTTACCACGAAAGGATTCAGTGGTACTGCCTGGGTTTGGTTGGCGGCCCCCTGATGATGGTTTTGTGAAGATCACGACGGATGGCGCCCTAAACTTCGCGGAAGGCAGGGGTGGTGCAGGAGGCATGGCTCGCTCCTCCTCGGCCCTCCTAGGTTCATGGTGCAAACCATACTGGGGAATCTCTGATCCCTTGATAATGGAATGTCTATCATTGCGAGATGGAGTGCGTTTTGCATCTCTTCGAGGACTTCCGCATGTGATAATGAAAGTTGATTGCATGGAGCCGGTGACGTTCTGGAACACTCGCCACAATTCTTGGTCAATTGTGGCTCCTTTATTGTTAGAAATAGGAGAGCTCTGTAATAATTTTATCTCTTTTGTTATTCAGCATGTAATCAAGTCAGCAAACCTCCTGACACATCTTTGTGCGAAGCGTGCTTGCACTCTGAATGTGACCGAAAGCTGGCTTGACGAAACCCCAAGCTTCTTGGTGACCAGCCTCCTGGCTGATTGTCCTAGGAATGCGTTTATATAAACAAAGCTCTCTGATTTTCCCGAAAAAAAAAGACTACTGTACAGCACACACTACTCCTCGGATTGCGGCCGGTAACGGATTTTCCATCTCATTTATAAGCCCATGCCCCAACCCAAAACCCCTCTCCCCTCCAAAGCCACCAGAACTTCCCTAACAAACTTTCCCTCCTCGATTCATCTAGGCCAGAAGCTCGTTCTTGGCGGCAATGGCAACGGCCGCGTGGAATCTGCCGCCGGGGTACGTGTTCAAGCCCAGCGGCCACCAGATCATCACGCAGTACCTCGCCCCCAAGGCGCTCCGGGGCGACGCCACCCCGGGGGACGTCGCGGAGGGCGTGGACGTCTTCGCCGCGAGCCCCGCGGCGCTCCCCTTCCACCCCAGCAGCATGCGGCGGCACGGGGAGGCGTGGGGCTACTTCTACGGCGCCCAGGCCGCCGGCGACGCGCGGCCGGCGCCGGGCGGGTGCTGGGCGCGGTACGGCCCCGAGAAGGGGTACGTGCACGCCGCGGAGGCGGTCGCGTTCCGGCGCAGGTTCACGTTCCACGTGCCGGGGCGGGGCTGCGACGGCACGGCGGCGTGGGCGCCGACGCCGTGGCTGATGAAGGAGTACCGGCTCAACAAGGGTTCGGCCGCCGTCCGCGCCGCGCAGCCCCACCCCAAGGCGAACATGGACTGCGTGGTCCGCAAGATCTTCACGAAGCCGCCTTGCAGCTCCGACGAGGAGGACCCCAGCGGCCCCGACATGGACGAGGAGGACGACGGACGGCACGGCGACGAGGACCGGAAGCGCGTCGGCTGCCTCATCGATGGCCCGCCGCAGAAGCACGCTCGATCTAGTAGCCGCTGACCGCGCGCGCACGGATGTGGGGATCACCAAACCCGCAGTTCAGAGAAACCAGTGGAGTTGAGAATCTGAATCTGCACGTATCTTGCGTTGGTTCTGTAACATTTTGATCTGCTTGCTCTTCTATGAATAGTTCAGGAATCCTATGCTTCATTTCATGGTTGCAACTTTCTTGGATGTTGAAGTAGACTGCAGAGTAAAAGCTCCTCTGTCCCCAATCAATTCTCTGTTCATCTCTGTTAGGCAATCCTTCCTTGTGCAAATTGCAGAGTTGTGATGGTGGTCACAGAGCCTCGTCATTCTTCTGCAACATTAGCTGTTAAAATTGCATCCACAACAGTGTCCACTGCAACAATGCTTATTTGCTACTGTACTAGATTTCTTTTCAGGAGTTCTCGTTGGAATGAAGCATTAAGGAGCATTAGCAAGGAATTAATCACGGCCTGTTCAGTTGCAAAATGTCTGACCAAATGTCAAAAGGAGAACCGAAAACTGCAAAGAAATTATGCGAACATCAAAGCGTCTCTTCACAAGCCAAGCCCCCGTCCCCTCCCCGGCACGACAAACTTCTAACTCATGTGGTGGAATCATCCTAGCGAAATCGAGTCAAAGGAGACTACTAACTCTGTGGCTGCGTGGCTCATCGGATTCAGAAGCTTCTGCGGGGCTTTGCTCTTGCGCTTGCAGCAGGCGGCGCAGCCTTGTTGGGGTTGTCCGTCACCCCAAGTTCCATGGAGGCTTTACTCTTGCGCTTTCCGTCGTCGGCTCTGGATGGGTCGGGTGCTGCTGGCGCCTTGTGCTTGAACCGGACCAGCAGGATGGTCATGTTGTCGACCGATGGTTGCGGTGGCTCTACGCACATGTCGAGGATGGCCTCGCAGTTCTTCCCAAGGTCCATCCCCTGGAATGTGTATGTGTGTTGGTCACAGCATATATGTCAAATTAAAGGGGAATTTGATTAGTTAAACAGGTAGGCATGCTGGTGAAACAAGAAGAAATGCTCACAGATTTCATGTTCTTTCGTATAATTTCAACCAGACCCTGGGTTAGCACGACGTCCCTACAAAAACCAAGATGTGTTTGAATTCAGATGGAGCAAATAGCTGGGAGATAGATAGGTTATGTCAGTGAGTATGTCCAGAAAGGCAGAGCACAAATTCCTATCTACACTATACCATGTTTCCTTCACTGCAAACGACACGCAAGCTGAAAATAGTAGCAGTAAGATCCAAGTTCTTCAGAGTGGGTTTTTACAAAGGTAAGTCAAGCATATTTCATTATCCTTTTACAACCAACTGTCCAGGTCAAATTCATATTCATGCAATCAAGTTAATAATTTTCTAGCAAAATTATGAAATACTAGCACAACAAGGGATCGGCAGAGACTCTGGTATTCTGCACCTTCTGCAAATCATACAAGAAACATATGTACATGATGATGATGTAGCTAAGTAGCTTACCCCAAAACAAGGCAATTTTTTTTTGAATTTTAAACAAGGCAAATTTAACTGAACCGAAATCTACAAAACCCCTCCTTGGTAAAGACTAGACTACTATATCTCGAGAGAAACACGACTGTCAAAACTAACTGTCATTTCGAGTGCATTTACTATGCATGAAGCTATTCATAGACATCAGAACAAAGGATGATCAAGCGAAGCTTCTAATATAATTTACTTGACGACTTACCAGACTCCATCGCATGCCATAACAAGGAACTCAGTTTCAGCAGTTATGTTTTCCTAACAGCAGAAGGGTCATTTTCCATTAGACTGTATACCCAGCAGGACAAACATACATATTTTTATGACAATCCAGTAACTCACTACGCGAATCTCAGGAGAACAAGTCAGTGCTTGTAATGCAGGGGTCAGCCGATTATTGCTTTTGTACCTCATATCACCTGAAATGCAAGCAAAATAGTGATTACAATGTGATAAACTGCGTAGCCTCTCAAAACACAAGATAGAGCCACACCGATCGATCTTGAGACCGCAATTCCACCGTCGATGCGACCGGTTCCTCCAGTAACTGTTACGGAACGTCCCGCGTTCTCTATTCTCCGTTTTTCAGCCGGCACATTTGGTTTGTGATCGGTGGTCAAAACAGTTGCCTTACAAAACAACAAAAATAAAACCAGGCACCATTACACCATCTGAGGTCACAGTCAAAAAAAATAAATAGCCAGACACCGACGAGAGAAGTACCTGACCATTCCTTGAGATTACGCAGCGACAATCACCAGCATTCCCAACAATGATCTGGTTGTCTCTAATGAGAGCCACACAAGCCGTACTTCCGACATCTGCTGGCCCGGGGCGTTTCTGCAGACAAATAACTCAAGCTCAAGTAAGCAATGCATACAAATAACTGGAGGGGATGTGTAAAAAATAAAAATGAGATATCACCTTCACATTTACACAAGCACAACCGAGCAACATATCCTTGACAGTCGAATTTGTATTGGCATTAATAGCAGGGCTATACTCAGATAATTCCCTCCGTCCCTCCTCTGTCATCATCATCTGATCCATTCTGCAACATTCAAGTAGCAACAGAGATTACCAATGCGACACAAGCATGTGTGAAGAGAAAGGCACCATAATGAACAAAGCGATATCGTAGTATCGGCAGAAAACTCCGGGAGAAATTGTGTAGCCTCAAAGAACACGTAGGGTACATGAATTGGTTAGCTAATAAATAACCTGAAGAACGCGCTCTCCACGGCAATACGCAGACTGTCATTGAAGTGCGGATGCTTCTGGACCTCAAGATGAAAGTGTTTCGCACAGTACATCGATACAGCAGGTCCTGTAACAAGAAGCACTTTAGATGGTAGTAAATGGCACTGATTGCAAAAAGGACAGGATGGAAAATGATTTCTGTGAATTCCGGGAGCTGAATCTGTAATTCTGTATCATGCATATATCTGAATTCTTTTTTTCATAAGAGGATGGGACTGAATAGTGAGTGCCAACCTCCATGGCCATCATAAACACCAAAGAACGATGTGGCGGTGGAAGCATCAAGATGTTCAACAGCTGCATGCTGGAGAATAAGATGATCAGAAGTTAGGCTTTGGCATTTCACCAAAGATAAACCATGCATCAGGATGGTTATTACTCACAGCATCTTCCATGTTCGCACGGTAACCTTGCATGGACGACACCGCGTACTCGAGCCTGTCATTCTCCCCCCTCTCGGTGGTCTTCGACAGCACCGGCTCCCTGCTGATTGTGCTCATGGCGGAGTTTGCTTGCCTGAAAGATCGCATCAGTATGGATGAAAAATCTTGCAAGGAAGAACATGTCAAGAAACTTAAGGGCAAGCCGATAGTGAGTGAGATGCATGCATTGAATAAAAATCCAAACGAGACATCACCATGCGTTCTTCATGGCTTGGTGGCGCCCGTCACGTCCGTCCTTCTCCGTCTGCGACGCATGCACGATGTCGCGGCAGGCAGAGCCTGAGAGGGTCCGGGAGGCCAGGTTGGTTGTACCTGTACCTGACACCAAATGCATCCATCAGGTCTGCAATGCCGGCCGGAGGAGACTTGGGAAAACATTTCAGCCAACGCTCAATTGAAAAGCTCAAATTCGGGCAGGGCGGAGGCAGGATTCGGACGCC
>CBMN010136554.1:0-15187 GCA_000582825.1 Hordeum pubiflorum | reverse complement strand
AGGTGATCTGAGCAAAGACCTTCCAAGAACACCACTTGGGAGGAATTCCTTCAATCTGCACCCAAGCTTCGGTCAATTCTCCAAAGGGGTCGAGCATTCCTTGCCATTCGGCCACCTTCACGGAAACTCCATCAATAGGCAGATCAAAAGGGGGGAACTCGACCAGATCTTCCACGTTCTTCCATGGAGGGAAACGCAGCAGATTTTTTTGCTTTCCAGCTCTCTAATTTGCCAAGGCCATTCTTTGTTCTTGCAAAAAATGCCATTCAGCTACATCAGCAGTTCCGAGGCAGAAACCTCCGCTCTCACCACATGCAAAAGCGCACCATTCTTGTAATTCATCCAATTTGACTCAGCAGCAACAGGGACGTCGATGTGGTAAAATCCTAACCCCGCAACAGCACTCCCAAAATATGTGGCAGTGGGATGTTGGCGAGCCCAGGCTGCACAGTTGTTAACATTGTGTCCTCCCGCACAAATGAAGCATTTCTTGGGTTCAATGCAGTTACCTATGTAATGCCCCGGCCAGCTACAATTGAAGCAGGTCATATCTTTGTACCTTGGATCCAGGGCCTGGACAGCAGGCGGGGCTGGGGCCACGGGCGCTGGTGGGATTGGGTTGGGAGCTCTTGATACATGATTTTTTGTAGCCGCCCCTCCACCTTTGGCCATGGCTTGGGTTGGCTTCAAGGGAGCAGGGGGAGGAGGTGGTGGAAGTTGGGGCTGCCCTCCCTGAGCTGGCACCGTCTTCTTGTTGATTTGGCGGCGCTGCAGCCGCTGTTGGTGTTGACGCCCAGCGTCCATGCTCCCCTTAACCACCTCCGCAAACGATCGAGATCCGGGGCCGATCCCCTCCACCGAGAGCTTGAAGGAGTTTGGGGTGGGATCGAATCGGCCTGGCCTCTGCACAGGGAAGCAATCTTCTCTCGAGAAGTTTCCAGATCGGAAGAGGTCCCTCCTCACCCAGAAGTTTTTTGGGATGGCATAGCTAGGGTTTGGAGGGGAGGGGGAGTGGTGTTTCTGAGGTTGGCGGTGCACGGGGGAAGGGATAACCCACAACTGCCCGAAGAATTCCTCGGTTGCCTCTTCATAGTTGTTTATAGCACGGGAAGACGCCTTGCGCAAATGCGCTTTCCTCCTGACCACACATCCGCGGATGAGGGGTGCAGGAACTACAGTTGGACCACACACGGGGTCAATCGAACCGCTCTGAGGCAACCCGGAGACCGCAACCTCGCCGTCAGGCAGAGTACTCGCCGGAGATAGGGGCCGACTAGGAGTAGAAACTCCACCCACAGACCTAGCCTCGCCGTTCGGTAGATCTCTCGCCGGAAACTGGGATAGAACAGGAATAGAAACTCCAACTATCGAACTGGGAGAAACTAAGGCGGAAACCGAAACCTGATCCCCCGGAATCGTGACCAGAGGGTCACCCAAATCCCTCCCATTATGAACACAAGCTCGAGGGAAATTATTGCGAAATTGAATTACCTTACTCCGGTGAGCAGAGATCGCCCCACGATCTCCCGACCATGGCGGGGGCTCCAAACTGCAGAGGCGCAACTCATCCCCTGCACGACGCACTCGCACCTTCGGACCAGGTCCTCGATGCCGAGCACGTCCGCCGGGAGCCCGCGCCCTCAGGGAGCACTTGGAGGGTTGATTCCCGATGGCAGCGCACCGGGTGGGATGTTGGCCAGCCGCATCACCGGTGGCGGCCGGATATTGAGGCGAGAGGGACTCTCTGCTTTGAATCGCCTCCACTTCGCCGCCTGGATTGGGTCCGTCTTCTCCGCCTCCTGGATTGCCCAAAAAATCAGCTCGAAGTCCATCCTGCCGTCGTCTCCGCAAAACCGAGCTCGCTCCTCGAAGGTGGAGCGGCGGATGATCTCCGGCCGTTTGGAGCGTTCGGGGAAGCGCCCCTGTACCACCCGCAACATCTCCACGCGAGCCTCCGGGGAGTGGAGGTCGACCTCCGGCCGCATCTCCACCGGAATCAGCACCGGAGGGGCCATTGGAGCCGCCACCGGAGCAGCAGGATGCGCTTTCCGCGCGCGAACTGCCCGTCGTCCCCCCACCATCTCGCGCTTGGATATGAGATTTGGGGTTAGGTGGGAGGGTGAAGGGAGGCCGTGTGGAAGCAGGGAGAGGCTTAGCGGTGGAAATATGGGGTACTGGTGAGGCGTGGGGGCCATTAATGGTGGAAATTGGGGGTCTCGAGGTCGCCCCGCTGTCGCCTCTGTCACGGGGCATCGGAGGGGCCATCAGTACAAACAAAGTTATTCGTTTTGAATACTGATTGAAACACGCCCATTTTCGACATTGCTCAAATCTCTCTATAACACACGAACGACCGTCGACAAAACTTGCTTTGTATTTTACTCCACAAAAAGTTAAGATAACTGGAGCACGGCCTCTTGTTGCATGCCTCGAGTAGTCGTCTGGATCGACTCAGCGCCGGATGAACTTTCCATGATCTGTAATAACGACTGTAATGGTCCTGCTTGAGTAATACTCCTAAACGTATCTCTTTTTTTGGGTTTCGATATGCCATGCCTATGGCTACTCGCAATGTGGAATATCCTAAACTAGTATCAAGGACATGACACTATTACTAGCGCATGATACTACTTTTACAGTGCATAATACTTCCTTTGTTTTTATTTACTTCACATATTAGCTTTAACGAAAGTCAAACTTTATAAATTTATCAAATTTGTAGAAAATATATTAATATTTAAGCTACCAAATTAATACCATTAGATTTATTCGTTGAATATATTTCACATTGTATACAATTTTTATTGTAAATGTTCGTATTGTTCGCACATCCTCAGCGTCGTCGGCTACTCCTGCACAAAGCGGATCGGTAGCGGTACGCACATCGCGTTCGAGACTTCGCCGCCGCAGGGCAAAGCTGGTGCTTGCACTACTACCCAGACACTCCGAAGCGTCATGACTCCGGTGAGATATGCATCTCTCTGAAGCCTCTTGAGGCTGATGCATCCAATAGAGTGGAAGCCAAATACACGATTAGTCTGCTCGACCATGATGGGAATCCAAGGTCGCAGTACATCCGTGCGGGCCAGCGTACCTTTTCGAGCAGAGACACTTCGATGTCATCGTGGTGAAGGAGATCTTCACCAAGGCCATCCCGGTCTCCGAAGTTTTTCGTCCCGTCATGAAACGGGAGATGTGAAACGGCTGACGGGTGGATGGATTTGGTTCTTGAAATCGCCGGAGATAAAAGACTCGCTTGTCCAGATGCCTGCGCGCGTGCCATCTGATGATTGATGAGTGCCGATGCTGAGTACCTTTCATGATTACTAATGTTGTTTTTGCCATGCAAATGAAAGCTAGTACGACCTACCGATGCCAAGTTCACTGTGATCTTCGTCTATTATGGCGTCTCCAATGCTTTGCATTTGCTATAGTTGCTTGTGAATTCTTTATATGAATCATCCTGTGCTAGAGACGTTTGTAAACAAGGTGGCTTCATTTGAATACTCGAGCACGTCCCGTTCGACCAGAAAAGCTATGGCTGTAATCAGTGGCCTGTAATACGCCCCTTTATTATACCATCCATTTCTGTGTCCCGATCCATGCTTAAACTTTTCTCTTTTTTAGCTCTCGATATGTCATGCTTGATTGTTGAAATATATTACCCGATTCTTTCCATCAGTTTGGACTAACGGGTGAATTGCTTAGGTGCATATAAATTACAACCAAGAGGTTCAGGATTCAAAATCCAGTAAATACAATAAATAACGGCATGCCTGTGCTTCCGTTGCCCACATCATAACTTCAAAAGATAATAACCGTGAGGGAAAGTATTGGAACATATTGTCCTGCCATTTTTCATAGTTTGGACTTTTGGATAAATTGGGTGAAGCATGAATTGAATAGTGATAGCCAATGAAGGAGTGTGCAACCATGGCTGGATTTGATTCCGCGGTAGGGTTAAGCAGAAACTACAGTGAATACCCTCTTTTGCCGAGTGTAACACTCGGGAAAGACGCCCTTTTGCCGAGTGCAGCGCTCCGGAAAGTGTTTTTTTGCCAGAGTTTCTCAGTTTTGCCGAGTGTTTTGTCCACGATACTCGGCAAAGCACATGTTGACCGAGTTCCCTTTTTTTGCCGAGTATTTTTCTCGATGACACTTGGCTAAGATATGCTTGCCGGTTGCCCGACAAAATGCACTCGACAAAGACGCTAACACTCGGCAAACATGAATTTTCCAATAGTGGGGAGTGCATAATGGTGATACTATCATTTGGTGATGTCTAAAATCATCTCTGCAGCTTATTTTGGAGCCAACCAAGTGAGTTTTAGCGGATTGCTCAAGGATATCCTTTTGGTTTGACTACTCGCCTTGGATGTGGTAGGCTTATGTTCGGCTTCACGATTATATTCCCGTTTGCATCATCCAAGTTCTGCATTGTTGCCTCACAATTCAGGGATGACCAATTGGTGATACAATTGCATCCCAACATATCTATCACTGCTAACCATGAGTTTGAGATGCTGCACGGTCTCTTAAATGATTTTCAACCGGATTGTATGGAAGGAGATATCAAAAGGCCAACTATTTCAAACGAGAAATTATCAACCGCATATTTCTACAATCTGCCTACTTTTCGAGGGTAAATTGTCCCTTGGCTCCTTACATTTGGGACAAGATCATCCCCAACAAGCATCGATTTTTTCTATGGTTTGCACTTAGAGGCAGTGTGAATACAAGAGATAATATGTTGAGGAAGCAATGGACAACTATTGTGCAGCTAAATGGTTGCGATCTTTGCCCGGCTACAAAGACTATATGTCACATTATCCTTTGATGCAAACTAGCAGACGCCGTATGGGCTAAGGCCGGCCTACGATACTTAGCTAATACTCAAGAAATATTTCTTGTGCTCAAGTCAACCATGCCAATGGACACCTATGGTAGGCTATGAACTGTTTTCTTTGCGGCATGCGCGGTGGCACTTTTGACTGCTTGTAACAGCCAAGTCTTCGACAACGATCAATGGCATGTCACATGTAATTTTGCTGAGGTTTCTAGACTGCTCAGGCTATGGAGTTCCCGAAGCGAAGTAGATAGGAACGTCCTAATTAGCTAGGATGATGTAATGTGCTAATATGTATCTCCCATGAGTGTACTCCTCCCCTTCTGCCTTCTCTTCTAGGCTTGGTGATTGTGTGTTGCACACTCGGTGCAGCGTTAACATCGATTTCATGTAATTGACTGGTCATTTGGGTTCGCACCTGTTTTGAATGCATAAGGTAGAAATGGATCTTCCTTTTCCATTAACAAAATGGAACAAATATAGCTGACCAAGAAAGCTCATCTCTCTCTCTCTCTGGGTGGATGGGTGATAGGGTGGGGGGTGAAACATAGTATCTGTCTTCCTTCACTGGTTCAAAGTGACAATTCACCCCATAGGCAGAGAGGCTTCATAGGGACAGTCATATCTTTCACAACGGGTGTAATGATGAACGTAGCTTACTTCGTCTGGATGAGGCGGCAATTTAATCTAGTCTCGTCGCTCCTCAAGTAGCGAGGTGGCACTAAATACAAGTACAGGGTCATAAATTCACCGAGTCCTTCCTATCGGGAACTCGTAAAATATATGACCCCTGACATTCCAATTAAGAAAATAAAAATAAGAAAATGTTTGCCGAGTTGATGTTAGTAAAAACACGGCAAACGAAGGCTGCCTTCATGGCTCCGTCCATTGCTGCTAGGCGTGACCCACATGTTAGTGTTTGCCGAGTTGTTTTTGTCGAGAACTCGGCGAACTTTATAGTCTGTCGAGTGTTTTTTGTTCGTCGAGTCGTTTTTCATCAGAACCTGGCAAAGTCACTGCTCTGTCGAGTTGCTTACTACCGCCGAGTCCAATTTTGAATCAAACTCAGCAAACAGAAAGTTTATCGGTTGCCCGACAAAATACACTCAACGGAAAATTGGAATTTCGGACAAAACGTGATTCTAGTAGCGTGGCTGTATTATTAACCGTGCTCTAGTAACTTGGTTCGATTGTGCTAGCGATGCCTTTAGTGCTCTAGTCGATCCACGTACTCATTGATTGACGGTTCTACGTACTGTATTAAACACCGGCGATTCGTATGCTACGCATGCATGCATGCGCCGCCCACGCCCACGCTATTATAGCAGCCATCGCGGCATATAAGAACCGCCCCCTCGCGATTCAGCCACCTCACATCCGCCGTTCTCCATCTGACAATCTCCCGTTGCTTCCACTTACTCCAGCACCATGTCCAATGCTTCCGCGTCTTCGGCCGGTGCAACGCCGCTATCCGCGTCAGCCATCGTCGCCCAGGTCGTCGGGTCCGGGTCGCACATCCTCCGCATCGAATGGTACTCCGCCACCAAGGGTCTCGGCAACGGCAGGTTCATCTCGTCTGAGAACTTTGCCGTCGGGGGGCACAGCTGGTGTCTGCATTACTACCCCGACAGTCTATACAGAGACCACTGCGATTCGATATCCAACTCTCTGAATCTTGCCCGTGATTTATTTCATTCCAAGAAAGTCGAAGCCAGATACACGATCAGTTTACTCGACCAAGAGGGAAACCTGGTGCCGTCGTACAGCCGTACGTGCCAGCACACCTTCAAGCGAGGATCGGTACTTGAATATGATGGCGGGCCGAACTTTGAACTCACCAAGAGGAGCGTTCAACTCATTGAGAGGAGCGAGCTGGAGAAATCGGTCTACCTGAAGGACGATGCTTTCAGTGTCCGGTGCGATGTCACTGTGGTAAAGGAGATCATCACCAAGCCCATCCCTGTTTCTGTAGTTTGTCGTGGTGAGGTGAAGCGGAAGAGATGAAACTGCTCCCTCTTGGCTGACGAGGGGACGGATTTTGCTGTTGAAGTCGTCGGAGATCAAGACCATGGGCTCGCTTGTCCAGATGCATGCGTGCCTTCCATCTGGTGATTGCCAGGCTTTTTTGTTATCTTACTATTGTAGTATTTCGCTGGTGCCGATATGTTGTAATCCATGCAAGCGAAACCTACTTCAGTGTGGAGTAATTGCGAGTTCTCATGCTCTTCAGCTATACTTTGTTTTATTTGTGGGGAACTAGTATTAAATAGTACTTTCTCACAATAATTATTAAATAGTACTTCCTCTGTCCTGGTTTACTAGTCCCAACTAGCAAATGTTAATGCATGTCATAAAAAATTATATTGTTCGATTTATATTTAAATGTAGTTATCAATGATATGATTTTTGTTATGTATAACATGTATTTTTAGAAAATCATGGTCAAAGTATGGCTTAAAATATGGGGAATAGTAAAGCAGGACGGAGGTAGTATAAGTTAACTTGCGTTACGTTTACAAACACACCTTGTTCAATGCTCTCGACGCGTCATGCTTGATAGCCAGTTGGGAAGGAGCATCCAAACATGAGCTGAGCTGATTCCGCAATAGGTTACAGTCTCTTTTTGGTTGACCGCACACAATTGTATTAATCGACAAAACAGAGTATAATTGCATACATACATGCGGAAACTACTAGAAAAAAAGGGTCATAACTGACGTCCAGAAAACATTGCAGAAAGAACCCCACATAAAATATATGATAAATAAGTCCTTCGAGGTCCTTGCAAACAATCAAATCTGAAGTCGCCGTCGACCGTCAGTGCCGCCTAGACGCACATCGATGGAAGAACCAGAGCACCAGCAAACCAAAATCCAGACCAGCCATAGCCTTGTAGGCGTTGTGAGCCGAAGACCACCAACCTTGTGTCAGCACCAATCTGTCCCACTTGACGATGCCACCATGAGAGGCGACAACCACCAGACACGGGAAGCATAAGGCCAACCGCTCAGAAAGAATCACAAGCCGACAAGACCATCGGTTCAGCGGAATCGCCAAGAAGACCATCGTCGTGGTGAGAGAGACCGAGGCCACCTTATTCGATGCAGCATCAATCCCACCAAATTGGTGCTACTAGACGAAGATGAGGCCCTAAACCTGTGGAACAAACAAGAAGAAAAACATGAGCCCACCCCCTTCCACCAGCCATCGGAGCAGCAGACGGAGAGGGGTGGAGATCACCGCTCGCCGGCGTCCAAGGCAATAGAAGTTGTCGCTCTACGAAGCAGTTATCTTTTGTGATAGGTTAGAGTCAATGCGTCTATTAACGCACCAGGGCTACCCTGCCCTGACCGCCGCGCGTAAACATAATATGAAATAAACAAAAAATTATGAACTCAAATTTTTATTCCCAATTTTTACAAATAACAAATACAATATGTGCTTTTTGTATTGTTTCTATTTGTTTACTGAAATTAGTTTTCTACAAGCAGAGAAAACTATTGTATATAAAAGGCCAGGTTTACACTTTCGAAAATAATAGGAAATACTAAAAC
Organism: Hordeum pubiflorum; assembly: GCA_000582825.1. Classification (NCBI taxonomy): domain Eukaryota; kingdom Viridiplantae; phylum Streptophyta; class Magnoliopsida; order Poales; family Poaceae; genus Hordeum; species Hordeum pubiflorum. The sequence goes on along the minus strand of CBMN010136554.1, from coordinate 6,787 downwards.
TAATAACTATCAAATTTGTAGAAAATGTTGTCTGGACAAAAAATACAGTCATTTACAAGCATACACAAATAAAAGAAAAGACTTCCCTTTCTAACAAAAACATAATAGGGACAGAGAAAGTTACCCCCCAAACTATTTTCTATGGGAGCACCTATAAGACAGGTGCTTGGATTTTATTGAAGTTTCAGTCACGTTTTCTCTATACCTTTAGATTACCATCAAACGAAAAACAAAAACGTGCCGCACAGGGGCGAGTCTGCATGGTTCTTAGCAGATCGAAACCCTCGTCATGGGTCTTTAGAGCATCTATAGCCGGACCCCTCATACCAGTCAAAAACGCCTGGGCAGGACGCCCGGTCACTGACCGGTCACAAAAAATCGACCTAACCGGGCCCCTCAAACGGCCCTCAAATGGCCGGGCTGATCAGCACCTCTCATATCCAGCCAAAATATGGGACGGATATGGGGGATCCCGAGCATACCCACCACGTCAGCCTGACGGTGGGGCCCTGCGCGGACTCGGCCGAAAACTCAACGGTCCGACGGGCGCCTCGATCGTCGGTGCGGTGTGAACGCCGCGTGGCGCCGCTCCGGCTCCCCGCCCGAGACCATAGTCGTCTATTTAAGCCGGCCAACGTCCCCCAGCCCTAGCACATCCACCTCCTCCCTTCCGCAGCCGCCACCCGAGCCCGTCAGCCATGCCCCCATGTCGCCGCCACTACATGATCCAGCTCCGTTTCTGGCTCCTTGAGCAGGTCCAAATCCGGAGGGCCCCGGGGCTACCTCTGGATCCGATGGAGGATTTCGAGGAGGATGAGGAGGTGGAGGAGGAAGAGGAAGAGGAGCTGGGGGTGGAAGAGGACGAGGAGCTGGGGGTGGAAGAGGACGAGGAGCAGGAGCCGGCGGAGGAGGCGCCTCCGCTAGGTGTGGGGGAGGACAACAGGAGCCGGCGAAGGAGGTACCGCCGCTGGATGTGGGGGAGGAGGAGGCCGTGGATCTGTGGCCGGAGCAGCTAGCCATCCCGAACTCCATCCGCTCGGAGTCGCCTGCGGAGGCTAGGCGTCTTCGTCGGCAGCAGATGGAGGCGGCGCGGGCTGTGGAGGAGGCGGCTCAGGCGCCGGCGCAGGCGGCTCAAACCATCTTCGACGACGACGAAGAGTAGTATAGTATGTAGTATGTAGGCTATACATTTTGCATGCTTTTGTATGGATCTAGTGGATGAAATATGAGAGAGTTGGATGTAAACCAGAAGATTTGAGACGTGACCAGTCATTGTCCGCGGACGCTTAATGGGCCAGATTTGCAAGTCGCGGCTCTAGATGCTCTTATCTTGCCAACATGGCCGCACCACAAATATCCATATAATGCATGTAAGTTTTGCATTTTTGGTGATGCTACAGGCCTAGTGTATCTGTGCTGGATAGTAGCATGTGGAAGCGTATATGAAACCATATTCGTACTCGGTGGGGCACTTGCAGCTGTCATGAGACATAAAATAACCAAAATCATGCAGCTAGGTAGATAACACAGAGCAACGTGTAGAACTTGTCTTTTAGCCCAGCAAAGAAAATAGCACTTATCTTTTATTACAAAATTGGGTAGTTCCGTCCTGTTTGCCTACTTAATGTGAGCTTTAATTTTTTTTACTAAAGTTGGGACGAACAAACTGACGAGGATTACACATTCTGTGGTGCAACCAACTCATACGGCTTTCATGCCGGGTCGAAACATACTAGAGGGTGTGGTAGTCCTGCATGAAACGCTGCATGAAATCCATTTGAAGAAACTAGACGGGGTAATCTTCAAAGTGGATTTCGAAATAGAGTATGATAAAGTCAAATGGCCATTCCTGCAGCAAGCCTTACGTATGAAGGGATTCGATGAATTACGGAGGAAACATGTCGATTCTTTTGTACAAAAAGGTAGCGTTGAAGTTAAAGTGAATGATGACACATGTCACTACTTTCAAACGCATAAGGGTCTAAGACGAGGAGACCCTATGTCTCCTCTCCAGTTTAACATAGTAGCGGATATGTTAGCAGTTATGATAGGAAGAGCTAAAGAAGAAGGCGAGTAGGAGGACTAATACCACATCTAGTAGATGGTGGAGTGTTCATTTTTACAATACGCTGATGATACGATATTATTCATGGAACATGATTTGGAAAAAGCCAGAAACATGAAGCTTGTCTTATGTTTATTCGAACAGTTGTCGGGATTGAAGATAAATTTTAATAAAAACGAATTGTTCTGCTTCGGGGGAGACAAAGTCGAACAAAATGCTTATAAACAACTGTTCGGATGTGAATTGGGTAATTTACCCTTTAGTTATCTGGGTATACCTATTCACCACCGCAAGCTCACTAATAAGAAGTGAAATGTATTGAGGATTGATTCGAAAAAAAGTTAAGCTGCTGGAAGGGCAAGCTTATGTCATACGGAGGTAGGCTAATACTGATAAACTCAGTGCTCACGAGTATGCCGATGTTTCTCCTGTCCTTCTTTCAGGTGACTGTAGGGGTAAGGAAAAGGCTGGACTTTTATCGATCCCGTTTCTTGTGGGCTGGACTTTTATCGATCCCGTTTCTTGTGGCAGAGCGACGATATAAAGAGGAAGTACCGGCTTACTAGATGGGACATTATTTGTAGGCCGAAGGACTAGGGTGGCCTTGGGATTGAGAATTTAGAGGTAAAGAACGGATGTCTACTCACTAAGTGGCTGTACAGACTCTCTGTTGAGGATGAAGGCATGTGGGTACAAATTTTTCGTAATAAGTACTTACAATCTAAGACCTTGGCCCAGGTTACCATCAGACCCAATGATTCACCTTTTTTGGAAGGACTTGATGAGGACGAAAGCAACCTTTTTCCATAGAACTAAATTTATCATTGGAAACGGAGAGTCGACGAGATTCTAGGAAGATACGTGGTTAGGGAAGACGTCGCTAGCTACTCAGTATCCATCTCTCTATAACATTGTACAACGTAAAGAGGTGTATGTTGCTACAATATTACAGTCTGTTCATCTAAATATTCAATTCCGGAGATCTTTAGTTGGAGATCGATGGGTAGCCTGGTTACATTTTGTCATAAGTTTGATGGATATTCACCTATCGAGGAGGCCGATAATTTTCATTGGAAATTAAATAGGAATGGCATCTTTTCGGGCAAATCTATGTATTTAGATCCCATAGATTCGGGCCCAATCTCCAATTCAATACATATTTGGAAGGCCAAGGTACCGTTAAGGATCAAAGTCTTCATCTGGTTTGTTCACAAGGAGGTGATTCTAACAAAAGATAATTTGGCAAAATGTAATTGGGAGGGTAGTTAGAGATGCAACTTTTATGACCAAGATGAAACCATCAAAAAACTATTTTCTTTATTATCCGATGCCCAGGATTTTATGTCGATCACTCCATATTGCCCTTAATATCAACCCTCCAGATAGTATACACACGTTATTAGGGACATGGTTACATGGGGTAGACACAAATATTGCGAAACATATTCGGATAGGAGTATGTGCATTGCTTTGGGCTATATGGAACTGCAAAAATGATTTGGTTTTTACACACAAAGACATACAATTTTTTTGCAGGTTATCTACAGGGCACTGCTTGGTTCGTATGTGGTCGTTACACACTCCTGCGGAAGCTCTATGGTTACTGGGTCTGTCCGATGGGAGATGGTAGCTCGGGAAATCTATAACCGGTTTGGATGACAATCCAGTAATAGGATGTGTGTTTAGCCATCTAGGCCTATTTTCGCCGGTTGTCGCATCTTTTTTATTTCCCTTTTCATTATTACAGCTCTGAGTGAGCTTGTCTTGGACTATAGAACTATTTGGTTGCTTTATTAATAAAAGGCTGCATGCATCATTTGATGCAGAGGCCGGGGTAATTCTCCTTTTCTAAAAAAATAAAAAATCTTTTATTACTAAATTAAATCATGGACACATTTATTTCTAATGAAGAATGCATTACGTGAGTGGTTTAACCCTAAAAATAATAAATTTAAAAATACATTGATAAATTACATATGAAAAGAAAAAATAGTGCAACTGTAATAATAAATATGATTAAAGTGGATTAATTGAAAATGAAACCCATTTTAAGTCCCTAGCACAAACGAAGTTCTCACTGCTTATACCGAGAAAATCCAATGGTCAAAACATTGACTAATCGACAACAACAAAACATGTTGAAACATTAGCACAAGCAACAAACTTAGATCGGCTCCTGGCAACCACTTTTTTACTAGTAAACAAAGACATATAAAAGTATTTAGTAAAACAATTTTTTTTATTATATTAAAAAAATATGTAAGCAAAATATAATTGCGATAGTGTTGTTACCTAGAACAAACCAAAAATGAAAATGAAAAGAAAACAACATTCATTCTAAGGAAGAAATAATTAAGGACATTGGAATTACCCTATAATAAGAAGAAAGAAAATGATAGAATAATTGAATGGTGCAAAAAGGTATCTACAAAGGAAATATCACTTAGCTTTTAGTATAAATCTAAAAAGGAAGAATGACTTATGGGGATGGTTTAATACTAAAAAGAACGATAAGGAATTTGAAAATAAAATTTATATTATACAACTATGCCTACCATGAAAATTCCAAATACTTATTGTAAAACTCCTTTTGTATATGCGGAAATTAAAATATATCTATAAATTAGACAAAACTTGCACTCTTCCATATATTGTGCAAAACAAGCATAAAATAGTGCAACTTTAGTAATAATTATTATCTAAGTTATTAATTGAAAATGAATTCCATTTTCAGTCCTTAATACAAATTAAGTAGTCACCGTTTATATAGAGAAAATCCAATGGCTAAACATTGATTGAAAAATAGGTCAAGACATTAGCACAAGCGAGAAACTTAGAAGATTTTTCTAGTTTGTAGTCACTTTTTTTACCACTAGCCAAAGACACATAGAAGTATTAACTAACTAACTAAGTAAATTTTATTTATAATATAAATTTCAATAGTAATTACTGAATTATGAAAGTTGTGTTACCTAGAACAAAAATAAAATAACGAAACATATTTTTCTAAGGAAGATAAAGTTCTGTTACTCTAAAGAAGGAAGAAGATGAAGAAAGAATTTAAAAGGCCATTTTTAAAAATGGAATAGGAGTTAGCTCAAATTTGATTATGAATAAAAACACAAAAGAACACATTTTTTTCCAAGGAATGAATGGCCCATGGGAGCGGTTAATCCTAAAAAGAACGACAAGAAATTGCAATGATGATTTATATTATAAAACTATGCCTACCATGGACAAGCTACAAATACATACTGTCAAATTCTTTTCTTATATGCGCCAATATATCAATAAATTTCACATAAGTTACACAAACCAATATATCAATAAATTTCACATAAGTTACACAAAGCCGTCACTCTTTGATACCGTGGAAAACAAGCATAAATATAGTACAATTTTAATAATAATTAGGAATTAAGTGGATTTATTTAAAATGAATTCCATTTAAAGTCCCTAGCACAAATTAAGTTATCACTGCTTATACAGAAAAAAATCCAACGGTCAAAACACTTGACTAATGAACAACAACCAAAACAGGTCAAAACATTAGTTAAACGACAAACTTCTATGTGTGGTTAATACTTTGATGTGTGCCTAAGTTTGTTCTCGTTGCTCTAGTTTTGTGTCTCTAGTAACCTTACCACATCGAGCAGGATATTATCACATAATTGTCCTGGATGTAACCAAACAACCGGACTTGTGTTTCCCCTTAAACAAGTCCGCAACCAAATTACCTGCCTTCCGTTTCAGCACATGCATGTTAGAGGGTATGCAGGCAACCAATCAAGATGCATATGTTGTTTTTTTGCCTGCATTTGCTCAACCAGGTCCAATTGAGACAAGTGTGCAAAGGGGCAAAAAAGGATACACGTAACCAAACGCATCCCTAGTGGTATGCTCATAAGTTCAAATTGACAATACCCAATTGCCCCTCTCTATATTGGGTGCTTTGCTCATGAGGCGATACTTTATGGAAGGCCATACAATGATCAACGAAATTATTGAAAATTGATCATGAGATGATCATATATTTGTCTTTACCCAATTTATTTACGTCAAGCGCAAGTAAGGGCAATCCTTTTATTGTATACTAGCAAACAGTCTGTGCGTTGCAATGAAAACAAAATACCACACTTCCCTAACCCAATAACCGTGAGTAAAGACACAATATGTTCACACCCTTTGTTTCAACACCCGACATCTTAGCTGTGTTGTCACTTATCCTCCTTCCCAGGCTCACCCACGGTGGCCTCAATGCTCACACAATCAGAACACGTATGAATTTCGTCTCTTTCTCGGCATAAGATGATAAATATGCTTTCTTTCCTATGAGATATTGGCGAGGCTTGCATGTGGTTATAGATGGTTTCATTTGTCTTCAATCGTCATTTTGCTGAGGTGTTCATTTTGAATCTGGATCGTCACCGGCATGAAAGAAAGACATAACCTCAAAAATTGATTAAGGTTGCACCTTAAATGGCATTTAAAAAATGGTTAACAGGTAAAACAACATTATATTCATATTCTACTCATTTTTAGTCAAGTTTCATATATATAACATATTTAATTTGGACTTAGTGTTTAAAAGATATGAATATTTTTAAAGCATTTGATATGTAGTGCGGGTTGATTAACCCAATTGTCAACGGGTTTACGGAAACGGGAAAACTGACATGCGTGTTGATGACCCACAAGTATAGGGGTCAATCGTAGTCCTTT
>CBMN010136553.1:0-18081 GCA_000582825.1 Hordeum pubiflorum | reverse complement strand
TAAGTGGGTTATTCTCAAGATGGGTGTTTATTCGCCTATCATTGCACGAGAGAGGCTGGTAAATAGGATGCCCAGTCCTGCATAATAAATATTAAATTAAACAAACTCCCAGGACAGTTGAAATATTGGAGGGAACCCGTGGATTCGGTCAGCCATGGCTTGTGTATGTATGGTGGATGGGCATAAACTTTACAATTCCTAGTGGGAACCGCCAATAATGTGTTTAGCATGGAAAATGCTGAAAACTCTGTCGTGACGTTGACAGGAAAAGTATACCACTCGAAATTACAATTTCATCTCTATTTTAAACCATGAGCTCTGGTACCTCTATAAATCAATGCTTCCCTCTGCGAAGGGCCTTTCTATTTAATTTTATGTTATTTTTATTTTATTCTTGAGCCATCATCTTCTCGCTAAAGCAACCTGAGAGCACTATTGTCATTTTNNNNCATTGAGTCTAGTTAATGTTGGGTGTGAGCATGACTGGATCTTCTCTACTCTGAATTACAATGTTTAGTCGCTGCTTGGACCTCAGAGGTGCTTTGCATTTATCTTTTGCGGTCCCAGAAAGGGCTATCGGGATACCATATCATCATATTATATCATGATTATTTTGACAAATTGTTGGCATGTGAGATATTTTATTATTGCTCACTAGACATACTTCACGACAACTAGGAAAAAATGTGAGTGGGCACTCCTCTCAACAGTCACGAAGGCTACTAAATCAAAACATGAACAGGTAATATTGGATCATATGAAATACCATATAGGGTTCAACCATATCCTCAAGAACTAGAACAACTACTCAAACAAATACATGAAGGTTAGGGACAAGTTACAAGCCGGCATGAAGCCGGTGAAGGGAGGAGGCACGGCGGCACGATGATGATGGTGATGATGATGTCGGTGATGCCGGTGGTGATGGTGATGGGGGCGCCACCGGTGGTGGCGGCGACGACGTGATGGCACCGGCCCGAAGGCCGGTGCCCATGGAGACGGAGCCTCCTCCTTCTTCCCTTGGTGTTGTCCCTTCTTCTCAGGTGATGGAGCAACAATGGAGATGGTTTTGGATGTGTTGTTGGTGAATGAGATTAAATGGCGGTGGCTAGGGTTGAGGAGGTGTATATATGGAGCCTCCCTAGCCGCCTCACTTGATGGGCTTCATCCAATGGCTCAAGATGAGCCTTATCCTCTCCTAATCTCTTCTTCAAGAGCCAAGGATCCTGTGGGATAGAACGGGAATGAAATCGGTGAAGAATCCCGTCTGGAAGGGCAATTTTCAAAGTTGTGTGCATGTCAAACGACCGTCAAAACGACCGCATGCGGTCGTCGAAAGGCCATTTTTTTATTTGTCTTCCTTCCGTAAAACGGCCGCCAAATCTTCATACGAACTCCGAATTTGATGTTCTTAGGCTCATTGGATTCGTATGATCGACACAGATAAATTTATGGTCATAGATCTTGATTTGGAGCACTTTGGAAAAATTAATTTTTCCGACCTTCTAAATGGCTAAGTCTGATCTCTCGCTGACTCTGTATCAATCCCATCATTGATCCTTTCGTCGTGCTTGGTCATAGGTTGCTCCAATACACCTGTAGACACAAGAAAACAAACAAAACTAAATAAAATACTAAATGTGCAATGCTCACAAGGGAAAGTGTAAATACCGGTAATCATGCATAATGGACAACTATTTGGTTCAATGAGACAGGATATATAAAGAGAACATGCAACAAATGAGCTCTAAAAATGCGTAAAATATAGAGCCATCATGACCCTGAGTTATCGAACCCATGGGAGGACGGTGCCCTTTAAGCTAGGGTCTCAAGCAAGCTTTTGCTAAAGAGTTAATTTCAGCTTTCGACCGGATCGTAAATCGAACTGACACGGAAAGAACACTTATAATAGAAAAAGGCATATGTATGAGGTCTTATGCTTACAACCATATATTTATGATGGGACTAGATATGATCTTGATTTGTGCTCTGAAAGTCACCCATCAAGATATGCTTGTTACGTATCGAAGTGGGGGATATGTCCAAATTACGTCCTAACCGACACACATACTACATCAAGAGTCGGTTGTCCAACCGAAGATCCTATCCGTCACGAGGGGTTGCTTTGGTAATTAAGATTGCAATAATCATACAAAATCATTGGGCATTTAATTACTGTCCCTCTTGAATCCTCAGGGATAGGATCTGCGTTATCGTACTAAACCTTGTGTCACTGATGTTCAGAATAACACTTTACGGTCTCCCTGCCCTTAACCTCTTTGTGGCACGTTCTCCATGCCCCTGGGTACCTTCAGGGATGAAAACACGAATGAGACAAGATACAACTCCGAAACAGTTTTATGATACACATACGAGGTGTTAATTCAAAGTTCTTCCATTGATCCCTCTAACAAATACATCGGGTTGCAAGGCCCTTGCCTCAACCCATACCTTACCGGACTACTCACACATGGTGATCAGATCACACAAAGAACACATCATGAAGATACATTGATTGATAATATGTCTTACAATGGATGTCGTGTGTGATACACGACTACAAGTATGACTAGATTGCTAAGTATGACTAGATTGCTGAGAACTATGGTGGTGGTGAAGGTGATGCCTATGGAGATGGAAATGGCGTCGGCTAGGATGGATGGAGATGAAGATGATGATGAATGGTTGTTCTGCGCTTCCCTCATGATTGTTCTGTTATCCATTTGGCATCGGCCCCTTTATAAAGTTTGCTCAGGTGGACGAGGAGCATCGGTTTCCATTCCATGCCATTCGACTGCTCATACGAGCAGGCGTGGTCGCATGGAGCGCCATCTTTTGCTCTATTTCCTCTGGTGCGCCTCCCATTTGATCCCCTCTATATACACTTTATTCCTTTCCAAGTATTGGTTTGATTTCGTCCATAAATAGCCAATTTCCTGTGGAAACAAAATAAAAAAGGATTTTTGGAATCCTATGCATTCATTAGTCATTAGTGACAATATTGGAGCGAATATCTCAATTTTAGTGAAATATATCAGTTTAAACCCAGGTTAAATGAGTGTAAAAATAACACTCATCAATGTACAGAGGAAGGGGTTTTCCACGGATGCTCAATGAGTTGATCGTATGCACTAGAGGTGGATGAACTGCCCTCCAACATGCATTCTTGAAATAGTTGCAGATCATGAGACAAGGTTCTGGCATCCTATTTTGGAATACATGTAGCTGCAATGATAACAATGTGCTCCACCAATCACCGCTCTTTGCAAAGGTTAGCCAATGGAAAATCACCATCGATGACGTGCACACATACAACATAGGCTACAACCTACCAGATGGGATATACCCAAAGTTTGTAAGGTTTGTGAAGCCATTTCCCAACCCCCAAGATAAGAAACAACTTTAATTTATAATGCTCAACCATCTGCTAGGAAGGACGTGGAGATGATATTTGGGATTTTGCAAGCCTAGTTTACTACCACGTGAGGACCGGCTGAGTTTTGGAACCAAAAGACGACTTATATGCTCATAACTGATTGTGGGATCTTCCACGATATCATCATCGAGAATGAGCACAAGAGTTGAACTAATCTTATTAGGACTTCATCGGAAAGGTGGTAATCCACGTATTAGAGAAGACCGCATCGGACATTTGCTTAAGTTAACATGATATTTGAGATGTTGAGACTCGTCAAAGGCTTGAAGATCTCATCGATTGGTGGAATTGAAACGGGCAGCAAGATCATTAGTTCTATTCTGAGTGGTCGAACTGGAATGGGCAACAAGATCATTAGTTCTATTTTGAATGGTGGAATTGGAATGGGCAACAAGATCGTTAGTTCTACTTCAAGTGGTGGATTGGAATGAACAAGATCGTTGGTTGGAACTCCATGTTTCATGTAGCCGTTTAGATGAACTATGTGTTGTGATTAGTGAACAGTTATGTTTTGAATTTTGTATTGTGGATTTATGAAATATGAAACAATTATGTACTATTCATGTTCTATTTGTCAGATTTATTTCACGTGTTTTTGATATTGTGATAGAACTACAAACTCAAAATATGGGTATGCTCAGGACAAAAATTGGCAACCCAAATCTTCTGTCATCTTCCCATAATTTGTTTGGATAGCCAAAAAAAACATGGGTGTGCTGTTTGAGATGCTCTTAGGACTAACTTGTTATTTAAATGCACCAGTGGTGCATTTCACTCTCTGGAAAATATAGTTTTCAATGCCTGAGAGAAAGCATCTCTAGTGCTGAAATTCTACCAAAGCCCAAATCAAACTGATGCATCAACGGATATAAAAGGTGTCAGGAATGAAAATTATTCTATAGGTAGAACTTGCGGTGAACTAGTTACATGTTGAGTAAATTCGATGTAAACCTATAAACAGATATGCACAGTTCTGGAATCGTTTCAAATGATTGATCGGCTAAATTCATTCCTATAATTGACCATCTTCAATTTAATTTGTTCCTATAATTGACCATCTCCAATTTAATCTGAGATGTCATGGTTATCTAACCTTTTATCAGACCACCAGGGCCTTATGCACATGAATTTAAATACTGAGGGGGAAAAAACTAGAGGTAAATTATATCGGAATGAATCTGTGGGACGACTCCATTTGGGTGTCCATGTCCTGGCGGCGATCTAGGATACCGATGTGTCAACATCTCCATCATCTGAGTTCGAAGACCCACCACCATTGACCATCTCAGTATCTCCTATGAACAAGTCTGCCTTATTATGCCTTAGCGACCCAACCTTTCTTTGTTCTGGAGACAAGGAAACAAACACAAATTATGCTATGCTATTGCAGTCATTTGTGCCAAGAAGTGATGACTAACAAAATACTTCATGACAAGTCTCACTTTTGCTGGTTATGGTGTTGCGTGTCATTGCCAGGAAATCGTCCCATGTGTACTTAACCAGTTCGTTTTTCTCTTCCTCAGAAAGTTCAAAATTGGGCTCTCTTCCACACATAAAAGCAGCCCTGCACGTACAGAAAAAACTTGACTGGTCAAGGTAATGAATATCCCCTTAGAAAAGAAAATGGTGCGGAATCATGACAAAGCATCAGTTCTACAACAAATTATTTGGCCTAAGCATGCCACACATCCATATCACTTGACCAAAATAAAGAACCAACAGTACAAAAGTATCTAGGGAGACATAGCTGCCATTAGGTTTCTACAGAACACTGTAATAGTAGAGACTAATACTTGCAACTTAAGCCCAAGGACCAAAATATTTAGGGAATTTTACTAGCATGATTAGTCATTGGCTTCTTGTTGTCAAAAGAATTAAGCATTGCAAAATCATGCATGCGCTCTTCCATTCTGAAAAACAGCTTGCTTTTCTGTAGAACTTATAGTGCATATTGCCAAATGAACATGAAGTGGACTTTGCCTTGGCCATTGGGCAGTGATCTTCTACCATATTAGTACTGTCTAACCATTATATATACAAATAACTTTCTTTAATCATTACACAACTATACATATTACTTGCAAGTACTCCTTCCATTCCTAAATACAAGTCATTTTAGAGATTCCAATACGGACTACATACGAAGTAAAATGAGTGAATCTACACACTAAAATACGTCTATATACATCCGCATGTAGTCCATATTGAAATCTCTAAGAAGACTTATATTTAGAAACGGAGGGAGTATATTGTTTGGTAAATGGTAATCCTAAAATATATTGTTAACCTTTTGAATTTAGTAGTATAGACTATGTCAGAAGTATTAAACTAGACTAGCTCATTGCGTTGGATACCACCTAGGGCACTGACGTTCAAGCTATGGGCAGGACTGTAATATATTTCCTTCGTCCCGAATTACTTGTCATAGATTTGTCAAGATACGGATGTATCTAGACACATTTTAGTGTTAGATACATCCGTATCTAGACAAATCCTAGACAAGTAATTTGGGACGGAGGTAATAAAACGTAAAAATACTGTGTGGGAATAATGGCTGTCCTGCTCATGAAAAATGTCAAGAGTCTAATATGATAAGAAACCGCAGAATGGTGATCAAGCAGATGCACTCTAGAAGAAAGATGGAAGTGTCAGAATCATGCATAAGTTGGTGATGGAAATAACATAACCATGCATATGTACACAACCTTTATAGCCCATGCGCAGGAAAGCTAGATAGGAAAGATCAAACTGTTATTTTCTTTTAGTAGATAAGATAAGTTTATATTTGTATTTGACTTAGCCCACAAGTTAGGGACTCATGTAAATCGTGACTATATAATGTTAGGGATGGTTATTCTAAAAATGAAGCAATGAATTTAGTTGCATCCATAACATGTATTAGAGCCTAGGTTTAGGTCTCCTCCAGACGCTGCGACTCGTCCACTCTACCGATCGAGTTTTCTCTCGGTCTCGATCGGTTTTTTCCGTCTCTTCAAATCGATCTCTACTCTCTACTCTTGACCATTTCCTTTACTCACAGATGGAAGCTCCCGCTGGTCAGCATCACCAGCATCGCCCTCAGATCGGGCCGCTCTTGTCAACCGGCAGCAGCACCCCTCCCAGATCAGGCCCAAGCCGAGCCGTTCTGTTCACACGCATGATCCCAGCTGGTAACGTCTTTCCCGTCCCCGCGCTCCAGGAGGATGCACTTTATTAAGAAATATACAACTTGTATTTCCAGGTGGCCATGGGCCAATATATATATTGGGGATATTACACGGCAAATATATACTTACAACGCTAACCCCCAACCCTCCTGAAACTCAGATCCAGATCGACAACGCTGAGTTTAGAGAGATAAAAAAACGTGTTGTGCTCTTGTTTGGGCCTTCGTAAAGAAATCCACCAATTGTAACTCAAGAAGGCACATACTGAAGAGCAATAACATGATCCTACACACCAGCGTGCACAAAAGAAGCATCAACGCCAATATCCTTGATGAGCTCATGTATTGTATGACAAGAGGGGAGTAGGTGTAGTATCAGAAACACCAAACTCCTAAAGTAACCTAAAGCCATGCTCCAGGGAGTCACGACTAATGGTCGTTAGTGCTTTTTCTCCTTGGCTTAGATCTTGGCCTTGACATTGTCGGTGATGTGTCTTGACGACAATGCACTGCCGGATCTTTTGTTGAAATATAGGGTGGGCCTTGGGCCCATCTATCAATTTCTGAAAATCTCTAAGGGCCCGTGTGGGTTATATGACTAGGTGATGGGAAGCTTAGTACCATCCCCCTAGTGGAGGAAGAGCTGAACCTCCTTATAAGAGATTCTCTTCCACATGCTATTGGAGCTTGAAAAAAGAAGTGGTTCCCACGCGCTCCTCCTCCGTCGCCTGCCTCGCCGCGATGCACGCGAGTTGTGGGAATGAGCCAAGCCAAACTCACACCTATGCGCTTAATTTTTCCCGGTCAGAAACAGAGTCTGTAACAGACGCGCCACGTATCCAAGACGTCGGATCGTGAACTGACCGACTCGGACGTGGGTCCAGCCCACGTCCTCCTACCTGACCGCGCCTATATAGAGAAGGCGTCGGCAACCCTAGCCGCTACCAGAAGAACAGATCGCATATGCTCTGCCTCCACACGCACCGTCCGATGTCGTTCCTTTTGCTGCTGCTACCGCCGGTGATCCCATCCCGTCCACCACGTACACGGTTGATGGGAAAGAAGGCCTCCGAAACCCCGCGTCTCGAGATCCTGTACGGGAGGGGGGCGATTAGGTTTTTGGGGAGCGTCTCCTACATGACTGCTCGCCGCCGTTCGTCTACGTCCGCGTCGCCTTCATTACCACCATGTCCACCGAAGCCGAGAGACTCGTTGCCGAGAAGGCCACTGTTGACAAGAAGGCCGCCGCCGAGGAGACCGTTGTTGTCGCCGCCACCGCGGCTTCGTCTTGGCCTACTGGAGGGTAACTTGCTTATCCTGCTCATGTTTATTTCCGTGTGTGCAGTACTGTCTTGGGCTACTGGAGGGTAACATGTTTATCCCACTCATGTTTATTTCCGTGTGTGCGGTACTAAGTAGTTGCATAGATGTTTCCACTATCTGGCTAGTACGTGATTATATGATCGAATGTCAGTATGTGCTTAGTACTGTTTACGTCAGGCTTATGATTTATTTGTGGATTAATTAATCGAAAAGTTGCTTATATAGTCAACATCTTTGTGGCACTGGGTTTGGCCAATTATAGCTGGCCCGGGGTACCCTATCCCCCGTGACGCTAACAACGCCAGTTTTGGTCCTTCAGCAAGAAGTAACTAGTTTGGCGAGCTCATCCTGCTCCATCACACAGGCACAGTGGAGGAAAACCATGAGAAATCCTCACCATCCTATCATGTTGTGAGACCTACCAGATGCACGGGACCGTGACATCTTCAACAACGGCCTCCTAGATCCACACAAGACCTGAGCCTCTCCAAACCGGCAACACTTGATGAGGACATGGACCTAGCCCGTTCCTACGAGCACCAAGTTGTAGCTTCTGTCCTAGGGCATCCGATGCGCTATGGAATGACAACAAAAATGGCACCAGACGCACCAGCAGAGAGCTCAGCATCAACAGCGTCCATAGGATCCAAGCCGTTCAAACGGCTGACTTGTACAAAGATGAACATGCGACGAAGTCCAGCTCTTTGTTTTATCTGTGATGAGAAGATATGTGCTGGTCATCATTGCAAGCAGCTCTTGGCTCTCTAGATTGTTCCCGATTCTGATGATGAACATGTTGGCAAGTCAGACTAGGCCTTTCAGCTGTTATTGCTTCTGCGGAAGGCCTCTCCTCCTACTGTGACAACCATCTATCAATCCAGTTTGAGGACAAGCTATTTGAAAACGGGAGGGGAGATATTATGATCCAAGCTCGCAAGAAAGCTCAATCCAGATAATTCCTTTCAGTTAGATGATATTAGTTTAGACTTGTATTTGGCTTAGCCCACAAGTTAGGGAGTCCTGTAAACTGCCAGAAATGGTTAATCTGAAAACCAAGGAACGAATTAAACTTAAAGTACACCTACGTCCCAGTCTCCTTATTCGTATCAATCCCTAGCTTTGGGGCCGGCCTCTCATCGAGCACCCCTACGACCTGAGATCGGGAGGGTTCTTGTCATCCCCGAGTTCTACCAATAACAGTGAAGCTTAGTCCAGATAATACCTATCATATAGCCGGGCTGCCTCATCCTGTGTTCCAACAGTACCCAAGTGAATTTGTTTCTTGTCAACTTTTATAGCAGCTTGCCATTTCATATTTTTGAAATAGACCCCTCTCATTATGCATGGCTCTTGGTCCACATACTGCTTTCTTCTATGTCGCTTTCTGCGCTTAATCTCCTTACCTAAAATAGTACGAAAAGCGAAACAAAATGTGCTGATTAGCTATAGAGTAATTTTTTATGTTCAACACGCATATCATGCAATCTTTGACGAGGATGAAGATAAGACAAATCACGCTAATACAAAATGTCATCTAATTGTATTAAAACTGCTTGGTGGTTCAACCATTACGAGACGAAGAAAGTAAAACATGACTTGCTTTGTACTCCCTCCGTCCCATAATNNAAGATGTTATTACAACCAATATGTGAGTATATCGATTGTAATAATATCTGATATTATGGAACGGAGGGAGTAGTTTATACTGGAGACAAATCTAATCGAACTTAGACTGTAGAATGCCTTTTTGGCAATGAGATCACAACTCTGTCATCAACTTAACGATAGTTTTGCAAAAATATAGTACATATTCTGTTAATGAAACCTAGTTTGCTTGGACATTTATATGTAACTCTAGAACGCGTCACCTCCATATAAACTGTATACGGTTACAAGAAATACCGAGACTACTATGTAAGAAAAAGTATGAACCTGGATAGTATTGGTTTTTCTCTTCCTTCAGAGAGTCGGAACCATTTGAGGATTCTGGAAGTACGTCAGAAGTCCTAGTCTGCAGCAAAAGGTTTCTTCATGAAGCAAGGCCATCCTTGCCATTGTAAACAAGCTTTCAATAGCATTAGAAATAGACTTACCAAGGGCAGTGGGTGCACACTGAGCGGATTGACATTTGCGTGTTCAACTTCCCCATGTTTTTCATTCTCAACAGGCTTAGGAAGATCAACTGGCAATGAATCTTTGCCTGAAACAAAATTTAAACTGATGAACTGTTCAAAAGATCCCAAATACATACTGAGTTCATTGATCATAGAATTACTTTTTTATGTAAAGGATCCTACCTTATTTGGGTTCTAATAATGGGAAAATGATGAGAACAATAACATAATGCTGGTCTAGAAAAAAAATCAAAGGTTTATTTCCATGTACTTCTCAGTTTTATTGCACAAATCGGGTTCTATTCCATGAATGTTTCCTGACTATTTGCGCATACACATAGGAATATGAAATGTGTACAAATATGTTATTGCCAAAAAAATAAAAAAAATCTAAGAGTAGCCTGTTGCCTTGGAATGTAAAATGATAACAGGTTACTGGAGTGCCAGAACAATGGATACCACTTATCTCAAAATGAATGCTGTAATCCTGGAAAAGAAAAAAAGGCCCTACATGGCAAAGGAAAAAAAGATGCCCCGCTCTATAAATAGTGCTCTCGTATGATTTATTCAACTTGAGTCACTTCTACTTCTCACCATCTGTTTCTGCAAATTGGCAGCCTGCACATTTGGAAATGAAATTTCCACTTCCTACAATGTTAATTAGACAAAATGACCACCCTGCACCCGGTTTGATAGCACTTGGCTGTGCAGGGAGGTGGCAATGGCATGTTGCCATGCAGGAAGCTGCATTTGATGCAGATTTATCCAATGCGGTAGGTAGCTTTTTGTCCTAGGCGTGTCTGATGTGACCTTCAAGGGCATAAGAAGCCAGCATTGTGAGTCAATGAGTCTAGACAAGACCCCGCATACCAACTCATAGACTAGTCGTGACTAGTCACTTTTAGTGTTCAAGTAGTCGAGGAAGTAGATAGCACAAATACTAGTATGATACATAAATATTGAAGGAGCAGAGTGCTTTAGTTGGGGGAGGAGCATAGCAGGCGGAGGAGTAGAGCTAGAGGAAGAGCAGAGCTGAAACAACTGCAACAATGACCACCACCAGCCGCGGCCTGCTAAGAAGTGGCCCGTTGTGTAGCCTGCTGTACAAAGAGCTATGTTTAGAGTGCATACTCCACGGAGTAAAGCCTTATGCTCCTCGACAAACCTAACAAGTGGGCCTTTTGAGCAGTCACTCAACCAAAAGCCCTTGACTAGTCAAGAATAGTCAAAGGCAAGTCGAGAGGTCGATCGACTACACCAGGAGTTGAGTCGAAGTACCGTGTCGACAGCCAAGCTGCTTCCTTGTGCCCTAACAAGGTAGGTCAGAGATACCCTTGTGAAAAGTCACCTCCTGGCTCTACCATCGACAACTTAGCCAGCCCTGGTACGCCACAAATTGCAACGAGTAAGCCAGCTATGATATGCCTCAAATATCATCCTAACTGGCCTCTAACCATTGCTAAATCACTCGACGGGATTCAAGGCGAGCCACACCTGACAGAATGGACATATACAATTAAACCAGAGCATCATGCTTACTTCGTACAAAATTACATGGTGCAAGGCAGAGTTTTGGCTTATAAACAAACAAGCTGCTACCTTCACACACAGATGGTGAAGTGGTAAAATTTGGTCTCCAAACAACCCCCCCAAAAAACAGTTATATACACCATCAAATGATTATGAAAAGAATGGAAGCTTTGCCTTGTCATTTTGTCAATTTCCACACTCAGTTTCATGAGTATACAATAAGCATACCCATTATCAGTGAAATGGTTAATCTATTACCATTCCCACCATTGCAAACCTTGGAACAGAAATATTGTGTCACGTCACCTCCAATTATGGTCCCATCAGGTCGGTACCAGCAGTTCCTGCCAAAATTGTTTTTAACCGCCGTTCTTGTACCGGCAGCAATTAATTCGTAACTGAATATCCTGCTCATGACAACACATGCTCTCCATACATTCTATCATCCCATAACTACTCACACCTCCCACTTCAGTGTTTACAGAAGTACCAAACCTACTTACATGTGGGCAATGGAGCACCCTACTACATTCTTTGGATGGAAGTTCCACAAAAGTCCGTTATGTATAGAACAAGAACAGATTAGAGCTAGCTATAGCTCTTTATGTACAATTTATTTTCTTTTATCTGGAACAATTTGCCACATAGGATATACTAGAAGGTTCAATTGAATAGACAGGAATGGAACTGATCAGTATGATGAGAAGCCATGCTTTGACAGAATACATAAAACTAAAAATATTTACACATTTTCACAACATAGATTCTCTTAACAATCCTTTAAACAGAATCTAAACGATTCTTTACAACATATCAGCAAGATGTTTCATGGTGTAATGAGTTTGTCTTACCAGAACAAAGACCCAATAGTCGACGTCTCCTCAAGCTAACCATACTTGAACTGCCACCTGCAATTGGGTCCCAAATATGAGAATATACTAAACAGATCAAACTAACTAATAAAGAATTGGTTAAGCAAACAGTATGGAGTTAGAAGTGAAGACTTTGAGAAAGCAACAAATGGAGTGCAAGTACTCAAGGGCTTCTGTATGCTATCCATTACTAATATGCTCAACTATATACTAAACAATAGCAGTGCTGTGTAACACTGTTCTTAATGGCCATGACCACTGCTCATAAACAATAATATCGCCCATGTTCGAAGAAGCAATACAATAATCCTCAATTATTTGTTCAACACTTCATAGACTTTTAACACGGTAAGAAGGTGTATGTTGCCAACCATAAACTACACTTCTAACAATTATCACCCGCTTAAATTGTGTGCCAGGGACAGGGATCACATGAAAGCTTCAATACTAGAGAAAAAAACAACGTAGGATAAACAACACTGAGCAAAATTCAGGCCCTTCATAAATAAAAAGGTTTAAACCTAGAGAAAAAACCAAGTGACTCCACTTAGAAAGATAGTCATCAGGTCCACAATAAAGTAGCTAAATTATATGTGCCAACTACGTTCAATCAAATAGCACTCGGTGTAATTCCATCATGCATCTGGTAAGCACTCTACCATCTTAATAGATTGTTTAGTTGCCTCAAACAAATGTATGCTGAAGCCCTCACTCATTTCTTAGTATCATAAGCTACTAACGCATTGAACGGAACCTAGTCATTCCGTATGGCCATAGTAAGCATAATAAGAAACTCATAAGTTATCTTCAATTCCTTAGCACAGGAACACCACCCCTCAAAATTCCAACAAAGTATTCACTGTTACAAGACATACAACTTCCATTTATGCATCCTGAAACCATTACAAGTATAACAAGATGCAGACCTGGTAGGACAAACATCGAACATGGATAATATCAATTGATGCGGACTTGGCGCCGAGCCTCCACCGTGATTTGGGCAAGAGCGCCGCCGTGAGGCTCCTGTACCACATAGCAAAGGACCAGGCCATGGCGACGACGGACGGGTGGTTGGACGGTGGGAGAAGGGCTCGAAGGGGTAGGGTTTTGGGCCGTGACTGGCTGGCTTAAATAGCCGAGGCAGGCAGAGTGCCAGGTTGAATGCGGAGTGCCCGAGTAGGCTTCTCGGGCTCATCCATGTGAATGCCAGGTAGACGAACGGCCAGTCAGCTGGCGTGAATGCGGGCAGCCGGCCGGTCATGTCCACTCTGAATGTGCGGGTGGTTCTCGAGATGACGCGGAGAGAGGGGGGTTTTGGGTGGGACCGGGGCATCGGAATCCGACGTGGCAGACGCTTAGACTCGCCAAAACCTCCCCCGGTTTGGTGTCGTTCTGTAGGATTTCAGACGTCCGGACCAGTCCCGACAAATTTAGTGACCACCCGTTGGATGGACACCCAAAAGTGTCCGGACCATCCGGTCGGACATTTGGGAGAGATTTGGTGACCCGCCTTGGAGTTACCCTAAGGTGTTGTACTAGTCATTGCTACTAGTTACCACAACTGACCAAACACACTAGACTCCAGGGCCTACAGAATCCTGCTACACATCAGACATTCCAGAATTATAGAATTTCCTAGCAGTGAAGTTTAAAAAAAACATCACATATCACAAGCCTGCAATGCAACTCCAAATACAGGTTCAGTTACAGAGAATTACAGAATCTACCGTTAAATCAAGAACAGACAACACTTGCCAATCAAAACAATGTTTAGTCACAATTATCATAATATCAATTGATGTAATTCTACCAAATCTTCATGCCACGATTCCCGATTACATCCAGTGCCATGAACCGAACGGAGAAAACATCATAAATCAATAAATCGCAAATACAGGACGCGAGAAGCCTCACCTAACCACCAACAACCCAATCGACGAATCCAAAGAACCCCTCAAGGACACAAGAATTTTCTAGAAGTCTGCCCCCACCAGTCCCCAACCACCGCCACCTTCCAATCCAAACGCAGAAGAACTCAACCAGCAAGAACGCACAAGATAAGATTGTGGAGCAAGCAAACAAGCATCGTCACGGGCCAGAACAGGCGCGGAATTCACGGAAACAAGAAAGGCAGCCAATCCTACATACGGGGCCTGTAATTCAACAACCATGACGGTGACCACAATCAATGCGGCGCGACGTCCAACAGGGGCTGGCAAGAACGGCGAGTACGTACCGGCGGCGGAAGTAGAAAAAGGCGGCAGCGGCCGCGAGACGAGGGGAGAGGAAAAGAAGTTGGTAGGAGAAGTTGGCGAGGGATACAAAGAGGGTGGCTCACATCAACCACCTTTGTTTCTCTCTCCTTCCGCTGCGACGACTCTTATCTCGCTCCCTCTCCTCCCGTTAATTACTTGGGTTTTCTCGGGGCATTTTCTCTCTGTATGTATTATTTTGTGATGAGGATCGGCTGACGCATCGCCTTAGAGCAACTCCGACGCACTAAAAGAATTATGCAGCGTTTTTTATATTTTTAGGGTAGAATTATGCAGTGTTGAAATAGCGTTTTTTAGCGTGTGAAAATGTGTTTCCATCAACAGCCACGGTAAAATAAGCCACGCCGCTGTAGCTCCAACAGACGCGCTAAATTTACTGCGCGCGCCCATGAGAAACAACATATCTCACTTCAAAATAGAATTAAGAAGATCAAACACACAAAAAATAAATCAACAATAATAGATTTTAATTCATAGCATAGTTCAAGTCCAATACCACATGCAGTACATACGATACGAATGAAAACGCTAATACAATAAAAATGCATCTAGACTACTCTTCATCCTCCTTGGTGGTGTAGTCGGACGTCGTAAACGCATCCGTCCGCCGGTCGTCGTTCTCGTCCCAGTTCGAGTCCGGGTTGCCCAACGGCGGCTCCAGGATTCAAACTCTGTGGGGTCAAACTTCAACATTACACGCTAATCTTCTCTAGAAAAAAACATTGCACACTAATCGACAGTACAATAAGCAGTGCAGTAGTACAGTGCATTTAAAAAAACATTGGAACAATTTTTCATTACGGTAATCAGTACAATAGTACATCATGATAATCACCAGTGTAAAAAAAAGCTACGGTAACAACCCTTTACATTCATGGAAACCTTGATAGGTGTTCATGATGGCCTCAGTGCTAATCGACTGGAATACATCAGTTTCAACATAAGTAATCAAGCAATGGGATAGAAAGTCATTGCTAATTCGGTTCCGCAAATCAGACTTGATGTATTTCATTGCAGAAAATGCTCTTTCAACTGTTGAAGTGGCGATGGGTAAAACCAATATTAGCTTCAGCAAAAGAAAAACCAGAGGAAAGGTTGTATGCTTCTTTTTTTCAACTAACTTTTGGCAGAGTTCATCGACACCTTTCAAATATGAGAATCTGGAGTCTTCGCGGATGTTTGCAACAAAGTTATCAAGTTGGCAACTAAGTTCTTCTACCTTGCTTTCACTAACAAAATCATCAGGATATAAACGAGCCATGGCCAATACTTTTTCCTTGTCAAAGTTAGAGAAAGAACCTGAAGGATCCAAATAGCCCATTCTGAGAAGCAAGGTAGTGTCGGTTTCGTTGAACCGTTCATTCAGCTCAACATGCAATAGATCAATGATAGCATACATGACACTTTGGTGGTAATCTTCATTTGATATGCCATCAATCTGGGTTCTTCTCTTTGACTTTGATCCTCGGGGAACATGCATGGCATCCATATCTGGAAGTGAAATGTCATTTTTGATGCAAAACTGAATAACTTTGGTAAGCATATCTTCCCAGCCTTCATTTCTCATCTCTTGTAGCCTTCGCTTAGTTGTACCAAGATATGAAACAGCATTGACAATGTCTTGGTCCTTCCTTTGCAAAGCGGTGTTCAAATCATTTGTAATCCCAAGTATAACCTTCATGACATGCATCATAAATACAAAATCAAATGTTTGTGTAGCATCCAATACCCCCTTTGCTTTAAGCCTATCGATAGCTTTGGGTCCATTTTCCGCAATATCATCAATGACTTCAATTACCGAGGGAAACATGACAATAATATTCAAGGGAGAATTGAAATGGGAACCCCATCGAGTATCACCGGCTCTTCTAAGCCCAAGTTCTTGATTCATTCCTCTCCTGGTTTCAAGTTCACCCATTTGCAATGCCTCCTCAATTTTCTTTGCTTGTTTCTCGCGAAGCATATCCCTATTTTTGAAAGAACCTCCTATCATAGATAGGATATAAGTCATCCACTCAAACGGTCATACAACGTCTTCATGGTTTTTTGCAACCGCAACTAGTGTCAATTGTAGTTGATGTGCAAAACAGTGGATGCTATGGGCAGACCTCGAGTCCTCCATCACTAGGGTTTTCAAACCATTCAAATGACCTTGCATGTTGCTAGCTCCATCATACCCTTGTCCACGAATTTGCGAAGGACTAAGTCCATGCTATGCGAGCAACAAATAAATAGCTTCTTTCAGTGCAAGAGAAGTTGTTTGACTAACATGAGTAAGTCCAATAAGCCGCTCCATTACAAACCCCCTCCTCTCAACATACCTTATAACTAGAGCCATTTGTTCCTTGTGAGATACATCCCAAGATTCGTCAACCAATATTGCAAAGTACTCATCTCCAATATCTTCTATAATAGCTTTAAGTGTTTCTTCAGCACAAGCACGCACAATTTCTTTCTGAATAGCAAAACAAACCAATTTTAAATTCTTTAGAGCATTCCCTAGAGCAACAGCACCCACTTCCGGACAACGTGCAGCATACCATTCGTAAAAGGTAAGGAAATTCCCCTTCCTCTTAGACGATTCAGATCCATCATGTCCTCGAAACGGCAATCCCAAAGTAAGAAGCAATCTCGCAATATCAATTGATGCAATCAATCTAGCTCGATAGTCCCTCTTAGATTTCTGTGTTTGCTTAAGTATGACAGCTGCTATGGATTGCTTTTGGTTCATTAGATCATCACATCTCTTCAAATTTTGATTGTGAGCACTAGAAGGACCACCAACATGAACATCCAATCTGCCACATTTGTTCCAAAGTTTCCATCCCTTGGTGGAAAATGCATCGCCGCCACCATGCCCTAGAGTTTCATTTTGGAACAAATAGCAACAAAGACAAAAGGCCGCCTCTTCATCTATACTGTACTCCAGCCAGCGACCATAATCCTTAAACCACTCCGGATTAAAACGGCGCAAAACTCCACTCATATCTGTTTGAAGAAAATTGTGTTTTTTTGGTTGAAACGACCCTTTCTGGAGGTAAGCTCTTCTCACGTCATCACGGACTTTGGCGGTTTTAAACTGCGAAATTGGTCTTGTTTGAGCTGGATCTGATGGAAGCTTACTGAGATCAACTGCCTCTTCCACAACTGTTTGTACAACAGGTGGCCTTGCATTGCTATTCACTACAGGCGATCCAGTAGCTCGAGGTGATGTTCCTGAAGAACCTGGAGCATTGGTTTCCTTAGCCCATAACTTGGCATATCTATCCATAACTTGGCATTTTACTAAAGTTTGATGAAAGTGATATCCCTTACAATAAACATCCTAGTCAACGCTTATATGAGTTTGATAACTACATTATGAAAC
>CBMN010136527.1:0-11462 GCA_000582825.1 Hordeum pubiflorum | reverse complement strand
ATCAGACCGGGGCAACACCCCGGACACGTCATCGAACTCCAGATCTGGTACCCCACCACGACTAAGACGTCGAAGGAGGAAACCATACCTATCATCCACGAACTATGAACCCAGCACACGTTCCGTCTTCCAGATGTCGTCAATGCAGACCACAATCTGCATCCGCTCTTGGACTACCCCCCAAGCTCCGCGTCGACGCTGGAGCAAACGCCATCGCAACGGCGGAGCCCGAGGACANNNNTCCACCACGAGGATGCCGCCGCCACGCCATGCTGGCTTGAACAGACTGGTTTCCAAATCCATCCCCAACCATAGGACCGATGGCCTCGTCGGGGAAGGATCCGAATAATCTTTATTCAGTGCCGCCATCGTCGTTGCTGAAGCCAAGACGATGAACAACCTAAAAACTAGACTACGAGGACTAAAAACGATCCACACGCGTGGATCCGACGACCCCCCTCACCACCGGCGACCGAGATCGCCGGCGAAGGAGATCCGCGGGAGGACGGCGCTGGAAGATTGTCCTCTCCTGGCGGCGGCTAGGGTTCGAGCCGCGAGGGGAAGAGAGGAAAAACTTGGAAACATTTTCTTTGTTTACCATGTTTTTAGAAAACATACGTATAATAATTCGTAAGCTGGAAGA
The DNA here is from genome assembly GCA_000582825.1 of Hordeum pubiflorum. Taxonomy (NCBI): domain Eukaryota; kingdom Viridiplantae; phylum Streptophyta; class Magnoliopsida; order Poales; family Poaceae; genus Hordeum; species Hordeum pubiflorum. The sequence goes on along the minus strand of CBMN010136527.1, from coordinate 10,819 downwards.
TGTCAGAAATAAATGGTAGGAGCATGTTAGGCGTGAAGCCAATGAGGCTGCCCATAGATGTGCAAAGCAAGCCTATGAGGATAGGAGGTGTCTTTGGTTGAACTATATTCCCCATTTCCATCTCTTGTAATCCCCATGAGTAATGAATAAAGAACTTGATTGACAAAAAAACAATGTTGGAAAATCGTAGGCCATGTTTGATGGAAAAGTATTTTCTTAGGGTTTTTCCAACGAGTCAAGTTTATTGCGCCATAATTTTCTTGGGTATGTCACAGAAGAATGGTCTCCTAGAAGGCCGCATCATCATTGAGAGCATCTACAACTAGAACCTCATACCTGCCCCAAATGCTCGGGCGCTTTCCGGATGCAAAAATTCCACCTAACCAAATGCCCATGTCCGGCCCAAATGCTCAGACTGATCGACACTCCCTATATCCAACACATATGAGGAACGGATATGGGACGCCCGGACGCGCCCATCACGTCAGACTCGGCCCACCTGGCCTCATGTGAATTGGACCCTATACGCACTCCGAACAAAACCCTAGCCGCATTCTACTCCCTTCCAGTCCACTCCCCTCCGCCCACAAGTTCCCGTTTGGCGATCTCCCGCCTTCTTCGACATGGCTGACAGCGGATCCAAGTCCTACACCTCCCAAACCATTGACTCAAAGCTTATCCCTCGTGGCCCCGAGGAAGAGATGGTCATCCGTGTTACGCTCCGCCGCTCCCGGGAGGAGTCCGCCCGACGGCAACGGACGGACTCCATCCCGTGGGAATCCATTACGTGTGTCAAATGGCTCATGGATCCGGCGGGAGGTGTGTCACCGCCGACTCATCGGAGACAGTGCGGTCCATCTGGCGTCCGAACACAAGCATGGTGTGACGTGCCAACCGTACAAGGCGGCGGGCGCGCGAGGTCGCGAGAGCTCTCACGGCGGATGTTGGCGAGCCAGAGTCGCACTCTCCAGGACCACGTATGCTGCATGACAACCTCTGCCGCTGCAACCGCGTCGTGATGGACGTGGCCTACTCCGACCACGACGAACTACCATTGACCCCACATCCCCCGGCGATGTGCAAGGCATGGGCTCCGATGAGAAAGAGTAGGGCATGGGAGACGGCGACACCTCGAGTCCCGTGAGCTGGTGTGTGTCTCATGTCCTATCCTATCTCGCCGATGACCGGAGCAACACTTCGAGGGGCGCAACCGGTCGCCGAACATGGACACAACAACGAGCTGAGCTTGGATTGGGTTTGATGTTGCATTTAATTGAATGGATTTGAGGTTTTATAGTTGAGGCATTCAGTTGTGAAAATAAATTTTAGTGTGTTGTCCGTTCATTGTCTGCGGATCCGCTCGACAACGTCTATGAATTTTGATACTTATGGTGATAGACGTTGTGAAAGCTCTGTTTTGTTTTCCTTATAGGACTACCAAAGACAATCAATATATGGTCATGCTCGTGCGTTGACGTCGGGACCTCCTGGCATCATGTGGCTGTATCGACATTGCAAGGCAGCAAAACAAATGTCTCTAGGGCACATCTAGATGTGTTCTAGTTATTGATATCTAATTGACTCAATCAAGTATAGAAATTAAAAATAAAACAAAAAAATATATTCACACGAATCTTCACGTAAGATCAATAACTTAAGATTTAGATGTGCAATACTTAATACTTATGTACGAATCTCCACGTAAGATCAATAACCTAGAACTTAGATGTGCAATACTTATGACACATCTAGATATGCTTTAACAAAACTGCAAAACAAAAGGGTCCTCGTTGATAGCCACGGGTCACTACGACGTCTTGGAAATAAATAAAATCACAGGTGCCGCTCAGAAGAAGCAGCGGAAAGTCTACGGGGTATGCAATAATATTTACATCCGAACTTTGCAAATCCGACCTTTCAAACGTTGTCGCGGACAGTGACATAATGTATTTTATAACCGGATACCTTAAATTAGAAACCTCACACCCATACTATTACATGCAACGTAAAACAATATTTACATCTTCGCCATGCCCATGCCCAGCGGCCGGCAGCACTCCCCAGAGTGTTGGTCCGGTCACCGGCGAGGTAGAGTAGGACATGGGACACTAGCGGTTCACATGAGTCAATCTCCCGCCGTCTCCCATGCCCTACTCTTTCTCGTCAAAGGCCGCAACCCGGACGATGCCGTTGGATGTGAGATCGATGACGGATCCCTCCTAGACGCGGTTACGACGCCCGCACTGGTTCACCATACGGGACGCCAGAGATTGCGACTCCACCTCGCCAACTTCCACCGCCGCGAGGGCTTCCGCTGCCTCCCGCGTCCGCTGCCTCACACGATCGGCATGACGCGCCATGTTTGCGTCCGACGATGCTCATGGTGCGTCCTCCATCTCGACGCGTCAACGGAGGGGTTTTACGTCCGCCACCGTGTTCGGACGTCGGATTCATGCACTACTTGTATGGACACAATGGATTCGCGACGAAAGAAGTCTGAGTGTTGTAGTCGGGCGGCCATCTCCCAGAAGCGACAGAGCGAAAGCCGGACGGCTATCTCCTCCTTGGGGCTGCATGTGATGAATTCATGGTCGGCGTTTGGAGGCGTATGACTTGGATTCGTTGTACGCCATGCCGGAGAAGGCCGGAGATCGTCGGGCGGGAGCTTGGGTGATGGAGTGGAATGGAGTGGCTAGGGTTTAGTCTGGGGAGGGGATCGAAACGAATATGTGTGGGGTCGGGTGGGCCAGCATGGGTCAGGTCCGACGTGACGGACGTGCCTGGTCACGTTCGGACCTCCCTATATCCGTCTCATATTTGGACTGGATACGAGGGGTGCCGGTTGGCCCGGACGTTTGAGGCTGGTTTGAGACGTTTATCTAGGACACGTTTTTTTTTGACCGGGTCGTCCGTTCGAACATTTGAGATGGGTTTGGGGCCGTCCGACTGCATATGCTTTAAGCGCGCAGTTCCGGTATGTGGACGGCGTGGCTGCTAATCGATATGTCCATAGACTTCTTTTAATAATTCNNNTTTCGAAAAAGAATTGATAGTTTCTATCTCTATCCTATCTATTATTATTTCAACGATCAACTTCCCCCATAATGATATCTATACTACCTGGTATCATCATGATATCAGTCAATTTCATTTTTTTAACTAGCCGAGGAAGAATTTGCAAATTAATAAAACCGGATGGACGGATTTTCCATCTCGAGGAGAAAAGGCAATCATCTCCATCGGATATCCCCTACCGCGGGAGCTGCATGTGGAGGCTCCAGGTGAGAGTCGATAACCATGTCTCCGTCGTCGCGATAACGCTGGAGTCGATGCATATGGGTATAGAGATCCAGCGTGAAATTTCTTCTTTATAATTCGCCGAGCCCGTATAACGTGAACCACTTATGTTTTTTGCTAGATTTCTGGCCTGTTTTAAAAAGCTTACTGATTTTCTGTTTGTTTATTTTATTTTGTTTTCCTTTTTTCCTTTTCCTTCTCTTTTTCATTTTAATTTTTCATACATATTTTTGCAAATTCATGGAATTTTTCAATTTTAAAAACATAACTACCTAAAAAAACTACGAACATTTTTAAATCGGCATTTTTTCCAAATTCGCTAACATTTTTAAAATTTGTGCAGCTTTTCAAATCCATGTTTTTTAAATCTGTCTTTTTAAAAAATCCATGTTTTTTTCCAAACTCGTGAATATTTTCATATCCTTGAACAATTTTCAAATCAACAATTTTTTCACTTTTTTAATTTTTTATAATCCGTAACCTTTTTCAAATTCATGAATGTTTTAAAATTTCTGAACCTTTTCTCAAATTCCCGAACTATTTTTAAATTTATAAACCTTTTCAAATTCATAGAAGTTTTTTCAAAATTCATTGCCTTTTTTCAAATTTATGAGTTTTTTTGCAGATTAGGTGAAAACTCAACTTTTAGCTAGTCGGTCGATCAACGGTTGAAGTTGAACAATAGTCGCTCTCGCGACCAATGTGCGAGGCGATCGAGCATTCGCTAGTTATTGGATGGCGCCTAATACAAGCTACGCACGAGCACCAACAGCGGAAATTGTCACCTGAAGCTCCGTATAGGAGGTCTCCATCGAACCAATCACCACTATGCCCCGCCTCCTTAGCACCTAGTATTAAAAAAAAAAAGGCCCCTCTTGTTGCATTCTAAAAATCTTATGAGGTAGGCCACGTCCCTCTCTAACAACGGATCCTAATGAGTTGTTAAAGGAGACGAAGCCCGACTACCACTATCAGCCATCTGGCAAAGCCATCGACGTCCTTGGTACTTTTTCCGTGTACACTACATCACTCAATTGTTGCTCGTACGACTACGTCAAGTCTTCACCATGCCTACTTCAGCAGGCATGGACCATCATGTTCATCTCCCACAGCCACGACCATCAAGGTATTCTTACGCTTCCTCGAATGATCTAACTGTTCTAGTGCATGATTCGAATGCAATATTGTTGAGCCCTAAAGGTTTAATCTAACATTGGTACCTAAAGCCCGCCTAATCTGTCTAGAGCCCTAATTAGGTATAGCATATGTTTATCTATCAAGTTAAAGGCCTAATTGCGTATTGTTAAAGAATTAAAGTTAATGATAATGTGGACTAATTTTTGATTAATGCTATTAATGTTCCTGTTTAACTTAATGACCGTGGTATGCCCTAATTGCCATCGATTATTGCTAATCATGATCATGTTTTAGTTTTTTCAGTTAGGATGTTATTGTTAATGGTCCAATTGAGCTAATGAAAATAATGCACTAACACGGTTCACACAACATGTGGAAGGAGGGGAATCACGAATGTTTCAAAAACCTAGAGTTTCCCCGAAATTTCCAAAACTTGAACCCAAGAAAACGAGCACCTAGGATTTGCACTGATGGCTCGATTTTTTACCACTCCTATAGGAGCGTTTTGATGTGGTTTTCACCAAGTTTTCTATATTCTAGTGTCTTCCTAATGCTAATCCTCCGACAAAGATGAAAACTTGTTTTCCTCCTAATGTGGGAAACCAATCAATAACCCTCAAATGAAGTAACTTCCCTTTTGGACGAACTTGCATGGTGACAAGAGCGCAAGAAGGTGTTTGGTACAAGCGAAAACGCTCATACCACCTACATGAACAACTTCCATGAAGGGGAATGAGCAATCAGAGAGACACGGCCGCCGCCACACCATCCAAAACAGAGGGAGATGAGATTCAGAGAAGAACAAGCGCAAGAAATCCATTCCTTCTCCTTCATCCATCACCACTTCCATTCACCGCAACATCACCATAGGCGAAGAATTCCAAGTTTTAAGATCAGGGTTTGTAACTAGTTGTATTCATCTTGAGACTGAAAGTTTGAGACTTGCTTAATCATTCATATTATTGTGGATCATTGCAATATTATCGACATGATTTCCCTTAGCTCCATCTCTATGATGTTTGATTATTACCCTCCTATGTGTGAGTAGTTCCCTCTAGGCACAGGAGATGTAGGTGATTTTTAAGATTCATTTGTGCCTATTATGCCTTCATTCATGGTGATAGTTTATGATTGTTCAATAAGTTGTTTATCTATGGTGTACGTAATGTGTATTTTGCAACTAAGGGCGCATGCAACATGATATGAAGACCAACATATGTAACACATATTGTTTTAGCGAATCTGTGACCTCCAGATGATAGGTGTTGATATTTAGAAGGAGCGAAGACAATGTGAGATAACGGTGATCCAGAAAACTTAATGCATTGTTCCGGTCTGACGACCTTAATTGCGGAAACGACCATGTTATGGAAATGTTGAAGCAGGCTATAGGGAAGAGCTAATCCGGTGAGGAGGAGTTCGACCACTCTTGATCCGCCTACCAAACAAACAATCTACATATTAGAATCACGGTACAAGGTAACTGGTATTACTATCGCACTGACACATTCAGAGATCTTTTCTAAAAACAAAGTTAATTGCTATTGTGCTCAGCTTAACACTTTGTTTGTAGACATATGGTGATTACTCCAAACAAGGAAAGAAATTCTTTGAATGAGTATTGTGCTCCATACACGGGCTCAAGGTCTCGAGTAGTGTATCCTACAAATTTCGCTTCTAAGTGTTTGATTTATTGTGCACTAATCAATGAAGTGAAAAAGCATGCCTTTAAAGGAGATGAGGAACAAGGCTCTCAAACACATCTAATGTTCTTTTGGCGCTTTATGTGGCACCTTTAAAAATAAAGAAGTGCCTAGAGAAAATATCTTGCTTAAACTCTTTAAATTTTCTATCAAGGGCACAACTAAAGAATTGTATAACATGCTTGCGTATTGCAACATAACTAGCTGGAAGGCTTGTGTAGAGAAATTCATGATCATTGTTTCTCCTTTCTTCAAGATAGCGAAACTAAGGGGAATTAAATTCTTTCATTCCAAAACTCGGAGAAGCTTATATGAAGCTTGGGGAGATACTCTATGCTTTTGAATCTCTGTGCTAACCATGGTTCAGCCGAATATGTGATACTCCATTGGTTTTATCATGGGATAGATGTTGAATCTAAATTTGTCCTTGATATGAGTGCAGGTGGAACGTTTATGTCTTTAACCCTGGAGGTAGGAAAATAGTTGATACAAAAGATCATGACTGCTAAAGAACAATGGTGAGCCGAAGAGCCAGCTAAGTTCATAGGAAAGTATACCATGTTGAAATATAGATGAATTCAAAAAGGTAACTCAAGAAAAAGGTAAACCCGTTGAGCAAGTTAAACAAGAAAACACTAGATCTCTTTAGTATCTATCAGCAGGAAGATGAACTCAGCGAGGCAAACAAGTTTAAACATCACCAAGAAGGTTTTAACAAAGACTTGAGGAGATGTCTTCATAAAATACAAAATTTATATATGTTACCTCTCTGAAGGATTGAATGGTCTAGGTCAAGTCGTGAAAATTTTAGATAAAAATGCTCGCATGATTGAAACAATGCTAACAAATTTCCAAAACTCGGTAATTAATTCTTGCCCAAATTGAAGAAGATAATCTTGTTCTTTCTAATGTGATCACTACTAGAAGTGGTAAAAGTATGCAGGACCCTAAAGGAACTGAATGGTATGGAAAAGAACAAGCACAGAAAAAAAAGATATAGTCAATAGGATGAAGATCTTCTTAATAATAATGATGACCGGGAAGAACCCATTCATCAAGATGCTCAAGGCGATGAAGAAGAGGGGGGGAATAATAAAGAAGTTGATTTCGACGTAGAAACCGTCGATGGAAACGATTGATGAAGAAGAGGTTGCCCCCGAACATGAAGTTACTAACGATACAACGAAAGGAAAGATGAGCAAGCCTCCATATCCAAAAAGAACGGAAGAAAGACAAGTCGCGCCAGAGAAGATTAAAGATAAAGGTAATGAGAAGGAAAAAAAAAGGTAAAACAAAGAAAACTCTACCTTAGCGAAAGGCAGTTAGATCTCCTTCTAACAATGAACTTTATGCTTGTTTCTTGAAAGCCATTAAGAATTGTCAATTTACTTTGCATGTTACTATATATTGAAGATTCCCACTTTTGCGAAGGATCCCTTTGATGAGAAGATACCAGCAAAACGAGGAGATCCATGTATACCGACAATATCTTGTTCTATAGGTAATATCGATATACACAATGCTATTTGTGACATCAGAGCATGGGTGAGTGTTATGCCCTTGTCACTTTATAATAAGTTAAACTTAGGAGAATGTATTCCAACAATAATAACCTTGTAGATGACACACAAGTCTACCAAAAAACCAATATGAGTGGGAAGATGTCCTCTTAAGATTGGACATACGCATCATTCCGACTATATTTATTACACTTGATATGTCAGAATATGAAAAAGTATCTATTATCCTTGGGAGAACAATTTTAAATACCACATGTGCAACTTTGGATTATGCCTAGGGGAAGGTTACTTAGAATTTACGATGAAGAAATCGTAAGATATTTTCCGAGAAAGACGAGAGATAAAGAGAAGTACATTCCACCTCCGAAAAGAGTTTGCGCGGTAAGCAAAAAGATATGTAGATCATCTGAGGTTTCCACTTAATACAAATGTATAAGTTTTAGCTCAGCACCTAAAAACCAACACTTAATGGGAGGCAACCCATCATTTCAACAAAAAAATTAAATTTCGTAGGTGTTAAAACTCTCTACCAAGTGTTTGTCTTGATACCCTCGAGGAAAAGAAACTTTGGACCTTATGTTGAAAAAGAAAAGTATCATAGAAGAAATAATTTACAAGAAGAAAAGAAGAAAAAGAAAAAAAGTGCACAATTCATAGGAAAAGAGGCACAAGACGACCTATGGTGTGAGGAAGCTGCTCATACCACTGGTCGTGCCAAGGCATCAAAGGAAAGGTCCAGCTAAACAGGGATCGATGGCCTAAGGTACGAGAGCACACACTCGTACCTTGGCTCATACCACTTCAGCGGTTGGGCTTATAGAAAGCCATGGATCATACCACGACGCTACCCTGCCTAACGGAAACCTTAACTTTTCAAGATGGTGTACGGTACGAGCAACCACACTCATACCATGGCTCGTACCGCTTTGGCACGCCAATGCCATGTTTATGCACGGCGATCGATGGTGTTCCGTACGAGCGCATGGGCTCATACCTAATGCTCATACCAGGTACGTAGATGCTAGATTAGAGGGATTTGAATGTGACACAACATTCGGTACAAGCGCAAGTGCTCGTACCATGTCAAACCTGTCATGATAATGCCCTCGGCGCAAGGAGGGGTCATTCATCTTCTCATTACGCCGAAACCTCTCCACTTCTCTCGCAAACTCTCACCCAAATCCTCCCAAATGCCGATTCTTCACATTTTTCTTTCGTTTGATTCATACAAGCTCTTCTCGGATATGTTTCTCCTCTGATCCATGGTTTCTTTCCTCTTCCCCAATTTTTTGTTTTTGTTCTTACCCTGGATGATTTTATAATAATTTTTAATTTTCCCTTCAGTTTGAACATTAGGTTTAGAAGTATTTGGTTGGGATCAATCTTAGGTAGGGCATGAACTCGATACCCATGTGAAACTTATAGCTTTTGTTTTGGCCTTTTCTTTAAGTATCGCAATAAACCCTCAATACCTTTCTTAGTATCATAAGCCATAAACTCTCTAGTAATCTCCTCAGGAAAAGTGTAACCATCAAGAACATCAAGTATCTTAGTTATAGAAGGAGTACTAGGCATAACAGGTGATTCATAGTTTCAGTAAATTCAGTTTCTTTATCTCTAGCAATATGAGCATCTCACAATTCACCAAGTGGCACTATTTTATCAAGCAAAGTAGAAGGATCATCATGAGTATCATCAATAGCAGAAGCACTGTCTATTACTTGTGACATATCAGATTGTAAAGCAGGTGCCGGTGTCGCGAGTGACTCAAAACAGTAGGTGAATCAAGCGTAGAGCTAGTTGGCAGTTCCTTACCCCCCTCATCTTAGAGGGCATGATCTTAGTCTTAGAGTCTCCGAGGTTCTTCATAGGAAAGATAAATTGCAGTAGATAGTTAACTCCCAAACTCTCAAGTGAACTTAATAAATAGAGCTATGCTCTCCGGCAACGACGCTAGAAAATAGTCTTGAATTCTTGATGACCCGCAAGTATAGGGGATCGCAANAGTCTTTGAGGGTAGTATTTCACCCGAATTTATCGATTCGATACAATGGAAACCAAAAAATATTTATAAGGGTTAACAGTTGAGTTGTCAATTCAACCACACATGAGAATCACTTCCCTGCAAAAAAATATTAGTAGCAAGGTAATACAATAGTAGTGATAGCAGTGGTAACAAAGTAACATCAACAGTAACCGTAGTGCCAGTTTTGTAGCAAACAAAGCAACAATATATAGTAACTTGTGGAAAGACAATAGTATTTAAGCGTAGACATGGAATAGCGATAGATATCTAGATGATATTCAATATGTAACTTTCACATCCTAGAATGACACACAATAACTCCAATTCATGTATAGGCATGTATTCCGTATGTAGTCATACATGCTTGCGATAAGAACTTGAATGACATCTTTTGTCCTACCGTCCTTCGGCAGCGGGGTCCCAATGGAAACTAAGGGTAATTAACGCGCTCCTTTTAAAAGAGAACCGAAACAAAGTATTAACACCTAGTGAATAGATGAACTCCTCAAGTTAAAGTCATCCCCGTCGATATCCCATTTCATGGTCGCCTTGGGGGTCTAAGGTTCAGAACGATAACATGGGCATACAACTGCAGGTAAGATCAACATCTCGAATATATTCTTGAAAGCATATATGTCCATATCTGAAATCATGGCACTCGGGTCCTAGTGACAAGCATTAAACATAGCAAAGTCATAACAACATCGATCTCAGAACATAGTTAAGACTAGGGATCAAGCCCTAAAAAATTAACAAAATTACATAAGAATCTATCCATCTCCATCTACCTCCAGTATGCCTACAATGAATTACTCACTCATGGTGATGAGCATAATGAAATTGTTGATGGAGAAGGGTTGGTGATGACGATGATGACAAATCCTTCTCTTCGGTGCCTCGAACCAACTCCATATTAGGGCTCTCGATGAAGAACAGGAGGTGACGACGGCTCCGTAACATAAAATACGATGAAACTTCTTCTCGTATTTTCTCTCCCGGAAAGGCGGAATGTATAGCGTTGGAATTAGGTTACCCTGAGGTCTGTGGGCCCCGCAATCCACTAGGGAGCGCCCTGGGGGGTAGGCGCGCCCCTGGCTTGTGGGCCCTAGTGGCCCCTTGTTGGGGAACGTTGCATG